>CM035150.1:97551521-97766521 GCA_020205605.1 Panax ginseng
GATTGTGGTGTGTATATGAAAGTTGATTATTTCAAAATCTAGGATTTCATCATCCTGAAGTTAAAGTTCATATCATCTTAATAACATAGCCACTAAGTTTCAGATACATTTGAATGGATTCATGAGGAAGAAAGTTTGCACGAAAAATATCATCTTAATAACATAGACACTAAGTTTCAGATATATTTGAATGGATTCATGAAGAAGAAAGTTTGCACGATATGTCAGACAATAGTGCAGTGGATAGGAATTCTCCATCGATCTTTGATAATAATCCTGGGATGACAATGTGTCTTATCTAAGTTTCTTACAAACTCTCTTTAAGCAAATTTAGACTGGGACATCGTTTACTCTTTGATAAATTCCTGAAATGATTGGTGAAGAATTGATGGCCAGAGTAGATATAATGGCCTTCTAATACGCAGAAAGGATAGTTTTTTAGCAGTAATAATGTCCTTATTTCGACTGCATTTAAATTTTGTTGTTTCTTTTTCTATCCTTCCCACTCCCCTAAATTCATAAAGTCAAACACGCTGCAAATGATTTCAGTTTTACTTCATTGGCTGACAGACAAGAAGGGGGGAATCGAAGTAATTTTAACTTTTTGCTTGAGCTAAGAATTTCAAGATTCTGTTTATGCGTGTTTCTCATCATTTAAATAGAATATATTTTCTAGCAATTCCTTGTGATCATGTGTAGACTGTGCAGATACATATCCAAAATGCAGTTACATAAATTTGGATATGGATTAGGATTACTACCTCTCCAACTAAATAGTACTCTTAGATTATGGATGATTGTAGACCTCTTTTCATAAATTTGTGATAATAATATCCTTGCTGATCTTGTCTCTGGCAACACACTTTCTCTGCTGGAATGGATATTATCGAGATATTGCAATTTAATAGAAGTGATGCTTGTATCATATGTAGTAAGAACTATAAAGTTCTGGTGACTAGCATATGAATTTGATATTACAACTTGTTCACTCAAGTTCCACCGAACCAGTGTATTACTACTTTTTTTTGTGTGCGTATATATATATATATATACACGGTCCGTCTCTCCAGCGAACCATAGGGAGCGAACTAAAAACGAACTGCCAACCTATATATATATATATATATATACACACACACACACACACACACCAGTGAATTACTAATAACTAATGACCGTAGTGCACTGCCAGTGTGACATCTTATAAAATAGTTGTGTTGTATTCCTTTTCCAAGTATTGTAATGGACCTTTTGTCCTTTTTGATGTTCACTCCAGTATTGCTTGATATTTCAGCATGTTTGTTGATTAAGATATTGCTATTCTTTTCAATTTTGGTGGCAATAACAGATAAATACTCTTTCTGGCATTTCTGTTGATCTTTAATTTTGCTATCTTCTGCATTGGTTCATATCAGGTGAAACTGATGCATGAGGCCGGTTACGAGCTAGGAAACTTGGATGCCACTTTGATTCTTCAAAGACCAAAACTAAGCCCCCACAAGGAGACTATCAGGGCCAATTTGTCCCTGCTGCTCGGCGCAGACCCTTCTGTTGTGAACCTGAAAGCAAAAACTCATGAGAAGGTGGATAGCCTTGGGGAGAATAGGAGTATTGCAGCGCACACTGTTGTCCTTCTAATGAGAAAGTAAGATGATGGCTTGTAGGCTCTGTACTAAATTTAGTGTATTAAGTGTACTTATGAGCATCAATTACATAATGGCAATTAGGTTTGGGACTTGGGAGGTGGGCTCCAAATCTTATAGTGTAGGTGCTGATTCTTTGTAATTTGATGAACACATCAATCACTCTATACTTAAAAGAGTTGAAATTGAGTACTCTTGGCATTAAACAACCCCCATAAATTTTTAATATTTTCACACGTAGAGTTCACATATTGGCTAATAAAAATTCAACACGAGCTTTACGTGTGAAAATATTAAAAAATGATGTGAAAATATCGGTTTACTAAATATATATTTTAAAGCCTCCATGGAGGCTCTGTGTTTTTTTCTTGTTCTTCTTCCTTTTTTGCCATTATAAGTTTAATTATATTATTATTTTGTCTTTTTTATGTTTTTTTTTATCTTTCTATTTAATTTTTAAAATTTTATTCCACATAATTTACGTGCAACAAGAACGTGTCCATTGAAGCTCGGCTGAAGTACAAACATAACTTGTCCATTGAATCACGGTTGAAGTAGAAAGAAATCCCCATATAAAACTACTTCCTTTGCTATCCCAATCAACAAATCACGAGGCAAATCTGCCCAATTCACTTTCACAAATATCCGACCATACATGTTATTAGGCTACAACACCTTAATTAGTAGCCTGGCTGTTGTCAGAAGTTATTTTATTTTATATATATATATATATATATATATATATATATATATATATATATAAAACAATACTTTCTCATTTCTGAAAAAAATAAGATGACTATGAAATTATGAGAATGGAAGACCTAGAGGTCATAGGTTTCAATATTAATTAGTATTCCCTCCGTTGTCAAAAAATTGGCTTTAGCTAGAATTTTACTTCAGTTAATTTTACTTTGACAACAAACTATATATATATATATATTTAAAAAAAATAAAAAAAATAACAAATCAAAGAATGTTAGATGGGAAGACCTAATATGGGCTATGGGGATCATCGATATATGGATATGGTGATGGATTGAATTTTGTAATTTTTCTGGGGGTCTGGGAAACATTTTCTAAGTTGAAGACTACTCATTACAGTTGAGTGTGTAATTTTGACAACTTAATTCAATAAGAACGAACGCAGGCTGCTTTCTGCCTAACAATACATGCAAGAAATGGTTTGTGTTTGAATGGAAACCCATGCCAGTACTAATTGGAATTCAAATTAAGCAGCCTAGCTAGCTAGCTACCCTCCTGCACAAAACCAAGGCCAATATAATTAGAGATTAATACTAAACCCAAAGTGGTCAAATTAAGGTCATCATCATATATATTGTGTTTACTTATTATACACGTCTCACTTTTCTTTATAATGCACAATTAACATATGCATGCATGGCTCCGGGAGTTGATTTTTCTAGACTTACAATATAATCTTATTTAAATCGTGTCCTAATTAATCACAATTAACATATGTATATATGCTTGATCCCTGGCCTCCATCCCAAATTGACTCTCCCCATGCATAATCTTATTTAAGTCGTGTCCTAATTAATCACATGGATTAAATAACTTTTTATTCCATCATCAAAAGGTCAAAAACATAGAATTAAAGTTAGTTTGTCAGTTAACCTAATTTTTTGACGGTGGAATGATAACATTAATGGCCGGTTGATTTATTAAACATTCTTCACGTTTTTTCTTTCTTTTTATAACCATGCATTACCATTACAACCTGCCCTAGCCCCTTAGCTAGCTAGATCTGTCTCAGTGGCTGTCATTCAGCTACATTGATTCAATTATTGTACTCAAGTAGTATTACGTCCGTCCGTCTAATGTGAACCATTTTATGCATGTAGGGTTATTAATTACTCCCTGAAAGTTTTCATACTTATTAAGGAATTTATTTATTACTCTAATTTTGTCATTAAGATTGATATGTATTACCACAATTATCCTTGCATTAATTAAGAAAAAATGTACTCCATATAGTTGTCTAGATTCCATATAATTGAAGGCAATAGAGGAAAAATTGTAATTAATGTTTCCTAGAAACTTGGTAACGTCAAATATATTAGAAAATTTTGAACTCTCTATAACGTCAATTATTTAGGGATGGAGGGAGTAATAGGTAATTGCCTACTTGATTATGCTCTTAATTTTTCACAAATCACGTTCCTCTATTTTTTTTTTTCCCATTGTTTCAACGTGTGGTGGTAAAAAAAGTGAATGACAATTTGAAAGTACAGAAATACCCAAAACTTTTCTTACTTAAATATAACTCCAAATGTCCAAATTCTTTAAAGAATCAAACACGCGTATTAAAATAAATTTAAAAATATTTTACAAAGCAATTAAGAAATAATCTTTTTTTTTTTGGGTGCAAAGATTTACGTCCAAAAATGCAGCATTACTCCACGCATTTCAAAAGAACTTATCACCCTAACTGAAATAAACATTTACTCGTTCGTTCGTTTTAGAAGAATTTTTTTCTTTATAATATAAAATATTTTACATATATTTAGGGAAAAAATTTATTTATTTTTTACTTTGACTCTAAAAAAAATATAGAAAGAATAATTAATTAGTGCAGTAGTAAAATTTCAAACCAACATTAATTACTTAACAAATCACTTATAAAACAGAAATGCGAGAGTATATGAGGTTATCAAATACGTCATTAAATTGGTGTCATTGTAGTGGTGTGTAAATAAGGCTGAATGACATTTTTGTACCTCCAAATTGTTACACACTTTCAAAATCGTTTCTAAAGTTTATTTTTCGTCAGTTAGATCCTTAAAGTGATATTTTTTGACGTTTATGCTCTTCATTTGACCTCAATCCGACCCACTTGGACCAAATTTTGACCCAACTCGACCAGTTCGACCTAACACCAATTTTAATATTTTATTTTAAATATAAAAAATATTAATTATTTTAAAAATAATAAATTTCTTTAAAATTATTATCTTCAAATATTAAACTAAATTATTATTTAATTTTTTTTAAATAATATTTTCTTTTGAAATATTAAAAATTATAATTATTTAAAAAATATTTTATTTTTAAATATAAATATTATTTTTAATATAATATTTTCTTTTAAAATATTAAAATAACTATTTGAAAAATAACTACTATATTTTAAAATATTTAAAATTGGGGTTGGGTCAAGCTGGGCCGGGTTGGGTCAAAATGGGTCGAGTTGGGCTAAATCGGATAGGAGTAAAGGACACGCCAAAAAAATACCAATTTAAGGAGCTAACTGACAAAAAATGAATTTTAGGAACGATTTTAAAAATGAGTGAAAACTTGAAGGGATAGAAGGAGTATTCAGCCGTGTAAATAATACTCCTAGTTAGTAGATTCCAAGCAGCCCCAAGTCCAAGCGTATCTGCAGTGTTGATGTAAACGCAGCAATTTGACAATTAATGGTCCGGTCCTAATTCACGGAACCTACATATGTAATTAACCGGCTTTTCTTTAATTGACCACATTAATTCCACTACACATCCTTAATTCTCTATCTATTTATATGTCACAAACCATCTTGGAATTTGCAAGTCTCCAACTGAATTATTTCTTCGAATTCTCAACAACAAAAGTATTCTACTAGTAGCTATCTATTCAAATTCAAATTCAAATCATTTTTTGGCACTAAATAATTACACATGGAATTCAGTAGATTGAAGAACCAGCGGCAGTTGTTGTCTAAGATAGCAACCAACGACGGGCATGGCGAAAATTCTCCTTATTTTGATGGATGGAAGGCGTATGATAATGATCCATATCATTCTACAAAAAATCCTCATGGGGTCATTCAAATGGGACTAGCCGAAAACCAGGTAAAATTTAACATCTATATTAGCTACCACCTTTACTGGGTTTAGCATGTAGTCTTAATGTTTTAGTTTTTTTGGCAGCTTTCTTTCAGTATGATTGAAGAATGGGTTGTTAATAATCAATCAGCATCCATCTGTACGTATGAAGGAGTAAATGAATTCAAGGACGTTGCTATTTTTCAAGATTATCATGGCTTGCCAAAGTTCAGAAATGTATGTTTTCATCTATCATCTTCTACGTTGTTTATATTTTCTTTGAAAAATCAATATATATATATACACACACACACACACACATACTAATTAAATCTTCTTGAAATAAATTTTCAGGCCATTGCTAAGTTTATGGAAAAAGTGAGAGGAGATAGAGTCACATTTGATCCTGACCGCATTGTTATGAGTGGAGGAGCAACCGGAGCTCATGAAATGATGGCTTTTTGCTTGGCTGATCCCGGTGATGCATTTTTGGTACCAACACCATATTATGCAGGGTACTATTTCATTTTTAATTTCTTCTTTTACAAAAAAAATCAATTTAGAGTATATATTGACAATAAAAAAATCTGGGTTACTAATACAATGATAATTCAACTGTTCTGTTCTAACCAGAATATATTCATGGATGTGACTGATCCCATTATATATTAATTAATCTCTTAAATTATTGATGGTGTGGGACAAGAGAACAACTATTTTTCTCCAAGAAGCAGCAAGTAGTTTAAGTAGGTTGTTCTAATAGTGACCTCACAGAAACAAAAAACTCCACAATATGAGTCAGATGACAATGACTTAAATCTACCTACTAGATGAACGAACGTACGTACGTACATGAAAATATTATTAATTTGCTACTCGAGAAAAAAGAAGAAATACAAACTCACATAATTGGTGAGAATCGAACTGAGATTTAATAATCCCATGGCATCAGGCATAGATATCATTGGGACTTAAATTTATTCAGAATGTACATGAAAATGCTATGTATTATTCCTATTTCGTCGTTAGAGATGAATTTTCTGTCACATACTAACAAAATTTTGTATTAAATCTTGCAGATTTGATCGAGATTTAAGATGGCGAACAGGGGTGCAGCTTCTTCCAGTGGTATGTGAGAGCTCTAACAATTTCAAAATCACCATAACAGCCTTGGAAGCTGCATATCAGCAAGCACGAGAATCCAACATCAAAGTAAAGGGCTTGCTTATAACAAATCCATCCAATCCATTAGGCACAATATTAGACAGAGAGACTCTAATAAATGTAGTTAAAGTTATCAACGAAAAAAACATCCACCTGGTATGTGACGAAATTTATGCTGCCACGGTGTTCAACCAACCCGATTTTGTCAGCATTGCTGAGGTAATAAAGGAAGATATCGTATGCAACCGCGATCTTATACACATTGTGTATAGTCTCTCAAAGGACATGGGCTTTCCGGGGTTCAGAATTGGCATTGTGTACTCCTACAATGATGCAGTTGTAAATTGTGCTAGAAAAATGTCGAGTTTTGGACTAGTTTCTTCCCAAACACAGCACCTGATTGCATCAATGTTATCTGATGAAATGTTTGTTGAGAAATTTATAGTGGAGAGCAGAGAAAGACTAGCTGCAAGGCAGGAGGGGTTCACTCGAGGACTAGCACAAGTTGGCATTCGGCATTTGAATGGCAATGCTGGGCTTTTTTTATGGATGGACTTGCGTAAACTTCTTAAGCAGCCTAGTTTTGAGGCTGAGATGGAACTTTGGCGGTCTGTAATTAAGGATGTGAAGCTCAATGTTTCGCCTGGTTCTTCGTTTCATTGCTCAGAGCCCGGTTGGTTTAGGGTCTGCTTTGCGAATATGGATGATGAGACGATGATAGTTGCTCTACGAAGAATTAGAAAGTTTGCACTTCAAACCAAGGGAGTAATGGAGGCAAATGCCAAGAGAAAATGCTCTCAAAGAAGCCTTCAAGTCAGCTTATCATTCAGTAGGCGTGAAGAAATTATGATGACACCTCACATGATGTCGCCTCACTCCCCTCTAGCTTCTCCCCTTGTTCAGGCTAGGACTTAAATTGTGTGAATGCACACCAAGTGTTATGCCATTCCTTCAGGGCCTCAGGCTAAGACTTACATATAACATTGTGAGCTTTCATCATTTTTATGTTATTAAAGCATTCTTTCTGGTATAGTAACCCATGTTTTTTGCCATTTGGTGCATAACGTTGCATCAGATAGGACTATGTAACTTCGGGTATACCCTGATTGGATTACTTTTTTTGCAAAAGGCTAAATATGATGCTATTGCTTTCTACAACTGATGCTACTATTTCTTATTATTACTACTACTGCTACTAACTCTTCCTACAACTGATGCTGCCTCCACTGTTATGCATCTGGCTTCTATTTGAGCAAGCTTGGATGGTGTCCTTCTATTGGAGTGCTTTTGTAACCATTGAATTCAAATTCCACATATGTAGCTGATTGCAGTGTTAATTAATAACTGAAATTTTATTTTACTTCATTCTTGAGTATAAGAATTCTTGTGATTTACCATCAGTAATTACACAGTTTCTCCAACATAAGATTAGGCTTAATAGACCTAATAGCTTCTATATGTTCCGGCATGTAAATTAAGCCTTGGTCGTCTCTATTAAAAAAATAAAGCGATTAGATAATCATGACATTTGATGTCATTTTCTCTTGATTATTACATTTTCAACTTGTTTCATTGTTTGGCTAAATGGAAGGGGAAAAGCCAGACTATGAATTAGTATTATATCCATTCTGCTGCTGCTTGTAACACGCTAACTCCTCACAGGCACAGCGCAAGGATGATGCAGGAATCGCAAATAAATTCTGCTTAAAAAACCAAAGATTAGTTATAATTTGGTGGACAAATTGGCATTACGCATGACATCATGAAGTGTGTCTGATACCAAGGCCTGCATTAGGGTGCAAACAGTCAATAATAATAAATAATTATATGGCCTTTCTGCAAGTTTAGTAGTATAATATTTCTGCTAAATTTGGATTACAAAAGGGCTCCATATATTAAAACCAGAGTGAGGAAAGGAAAATCCCTCTTATCCTGGAGGAAATTAGTAATCAAATCCTGAAATCCAACAGAATCTTGGTAGTTGAAGTATGGTGCACTTGCCCAATAAAATGTTCTTGTAATTCGATGTCCAAAAAGGTTTCTATATAATTTTCATATGTTAAAGAGCAGATAAGATTATTGAGAAACATTATGTATGGCCTTTAAATTTAAATCTACAGCTCAAGCTCAGGATTCACAACAGTGTTTCACTTGTGAATTTAATTTAAAGAAGCATACGAAAACTATAAACTAAAACTTGTAAGCACAATTTTTTCCATCAAGCATCTGCATTATCTAAGATAACAAAACAAGAATGTTCATCGAAATCCTTTTCGAATTCCTAAATATACTACTGCCTATACACCAAATTTCATAAACAACCCAAAATTATGAACTGTACATGAATGAAACCTTATGTGTTATCTGGACCACGATTCCAAGAAGTTGCAAATTGGTCAAGTTTTTTGTTTAGACATTAGAAAAGGTTGCACTTAATATTACTGCACCTATTTGCATACGGATCATAATCTCGTGGTTAACAGATAACACATGCATTTGGGTTTTCTTCTGCACTGTGGGCAACATATTGGCGCATGATATAAGGATTGTAACTCTGGTAGGCATTCATAACATCTTGAATCTGTTGATTTTGATCTTTCTTCTTATTTCCATCTTCTTTGCCTTCGTCTTTCTTTTCATCTTTTTTCTTTTCGTGTTCTTTTGCTGGTCCAACTGTTAATAGTTCTGTGTGCCATACTTTTCTCAATTTGTTCACCACAGCAATCGGATCAACATCGCCAGTTACTGTTAACTTTTTATCTTTCATATCAATAGCTATAGATTCAATTCCTACATATATAGTATTAAAACCAGCAAAATTAATTAGGACTTCTATAAATATATAACTAACACTCCCCCACTTCCAAAATTAGATATACAATTGTAAAATGAAGAGTTTTAAAGATAATTTTATTTTTTTCAAATATAGTCGTGGTGACACGAAACTAATCGGTCAATAGAGAATAAAAGTAATGGTATGTTAGGAACTTTATATCACTTTATAGAACCGAGGGAATACATGGCGGTAGATCAAATTCAGAACCTGAAAGGCTGGAAACTGTTTTCATTGCCTTCTTCTTTTCTTTATCATCATATATCTCCAATTTCAATACCACTTTCTGCAAAAAAAAATGAAGAAAGAAGAAACAAAATATTTCAAAAACAGAGTAGAAGTTCACCAGAGGAGATTCTGTTAATTGGACATCATCTGATTGAAGGAGGATCCCACATAGCAAAGTTACCAAGTAGTAGTTTCAAAGTTAATTATAAAAGAAAGGACAAAATTAGGATGATAAAGTATTGGAACTATATAGATATTATTAGTTTAAACTTCCTCTAGAAGTAATGGAAACTCTGCAGGAAATATTACTGGTGTTTCTCAAAATTTAGCTTATTAGTCGATGAATATATATATACACACCACAGATATGAGATAAACATATAAAATCTATTTGACTTGATTCACACACACACACACACACACACACACATATATATATATATATATAATTATTTGGCAGAAGAATGGAGGGAAATTTCACCTTCATTTCAGCCGGGTAGTTGGATTTTGGAATTCCGGCTAAGGGGTTGAATGGACTGACTGCGGATTTAGAGAGATAAATTTACATGTATTATGTATATGTTGTGTTGTGAAGGAGAAAAAGAAGATGATATAACGAAGAGTTGCAGGATAACTAGAACAAGAGAAAAACATCAGTAGTCCCTTTTATAGTAATGCCAAAACAAGTCAAACTAGTGAGGCATAGAGATTGGGTGATAAAAATTTATTATTTTTATATATTGCGAAAGATTTTAATGATTACAATTGCGACGTATATCAATGCATGTTTTTGGATAAAATTATAAAATTAGTCAAGTGTATCAAATACATCATATAAATATTACTAATTAAATTTATCTACAGCGTAATAAAAAAATCAATATGTAAAGTCGCAATATATCATTATCCAAAATGTAATGATACATTTATGTAGGGGAAAATGAGTATGTGTTTTAAATACATTCAAACTTGTGCCTTAAAATAAGGTTTTTATTAATTACAGTTTTGTCACTTCATCATTTTTATTAATGTTTGTTTTGATATTTCACCATTTTATTAATCAAAACTATATCAAATTAAGTGCATGACATACACAATTATTTTAAAAGTTTTTTTATTAATGTCAATTTTTTACAGTTCATCATTTTCATTAATAACTATTTTAACATTTTACTATTTTATTAATCAAAACTACATCATATTTGTGTGTGTCTAACTTGTGTCGCACAAGGTTTCAATGGTACTCAATAGTATTTTTGGGACAATTTATTCGAGCTCAAGGCTAAGTCGTTACAACATATTATCTTTGTCCTTAAAAAAATAATTAAATGTATAATTATTTTTGTCCTAAAAAAATAAGATAAAGTATATAAAATGAAGTGTAATTATGTCATTTAATGGAGTTCATTAGTGTAGAAAAATAAAATTACCAATCACTTTATAAATTTTATGGGACCACTAAGGAGAAATTTAAAACTTTATTTACTCTCTTTCTTCTACTTTTTTTTCTTCTTAATGCGTAAAATTTGTACTTTGTTCATCTTTTGGAGAACTATGGAGTATATTTTATCAATTATGTTTTGGTGACAAAAGAGTGATTACAAAAATAGAAACAAAATGACATGGTTGATTGTGATAGGTTATTATCACTAAATTTATCGATATATGGTGGATCATTAACTAATTAATCACACTTTATCATATCATTTTATAAGTTATTTTTTATAAGATTCTTTTGTCACCATAGCAATACTCATATTTTATACTTAGATTTATTTAGCGTTTAGCTTAGTAATAATAACATGATAAGAGAATTTTGATGATAGACTTGAAAAAAATTGTACTCCCTTCATCCCATAATATATGACGTTTTAGAGTTGAATTCGAGAATTAAGAAAATGATTGTATATCATTAAATATAGTATTAATTGTCTATAATAATTTTCTTCATATACTTTTCTCATTCTCCCTCATCTGTAATATTTTTTCATGAGGAGTAATTTTAAAAAAATTATGACTAATTCTCGTAGATTATATCAAATAATTTAGAAAAAATAAAATCATCTAAAACCCCGGATATCATGGGAGGGAGAGGGAGTATAACTTAAAATTACTATTAATAAAAGTGAAACATTTGTAATAATAAAATAATCAAATGACACTTTTGTGTTTGCAGAACAAAGGGAGGATTAAAAACTCCGGAGATTAATCGTTGAGGTCGAAAGAAAGAGAGAGAGAGAGAGATTCCCTTCTTGGATGGTCGAAGAAACAAGAAGACAAAGTAAAAGTCTTCCCTGTATCGATTTTTCAGTAGGGACTTTGAGGTCTTTTTGGTTCTACGCAGGGGTAAAATAATATAGTAGTAACCAGGCAGCCAGCCAAATAATAAAAATTATAAACAATAAACTTTAGAGATAAATGATGATTAATAATATATCATCAACTTTTAATCAATAAGAAAATAGTAATTGAGATGTCATGAGAGTTTGGATTATATATAAATGTCCTAGCTAATTATACCAAACTAAGGAGCGCCAATAAACTTGATGACATTACGTGTGCACTAAAAGACGAGGTTCGGAAAAACAAAGAAATATATGACTTGCCATATAGTAGTATAAAATTATTAATAATGTATAATTAATTTTAATTTTTTCCCTTTTGCACTCGATCACTCTCCGGTGTAAAAATCAGTACATAAACATTCAACTGTATATATATGGAGGTTTATTAGTATAGAGAGAGATTACATTTTCCTTGGTGTATGATCACATGTATATATATATATATATATATATATATATATATATAGAGAGAGAGAGAGAGAGAGAGAGAGTTAGCCTAGGTCATATTGTTGACCAATTGGGCTTTACTTGAGGTTGCACCGTAGAGAAGCCATTCTCTGGAGGGAAATTTGCACCGTTTCTTTGAATGACCTTTCTTGTAAAGAAGTTTGCATGCTGGTGAAAATGATGATTGATTTGATTTGAATTTTTGATGGTTGAGCTTTCTACCCTCTAAGTTTGTTTATATATGTATGTATGTCTCTGAAATGCTGGTGAAAATGATGATTGAAGAGATGATGGGTATTTGAAGTGACAACCCAAGTTCGAAGAAGAAGAGTAGTGAATGATAAGGTAATAACTTTGATATCTTTTCCGATTTGGTTCTAATAACTTTATATGTAATTATCAAAGAATGTCTCAACTCTGAAGGTTGCAGTCCCAGTTTATTGGTTTTGGTTCCAGTCTTATTGGAGTAGTATTGTCTAAAATCATAGGGAATAGTGCAGCTCAATAAAGAGATGAATAACCAGACTGGTTGCTGGGTTCGTACAATGCTTTGTTGTTGTGATAATGTAATTAAAGTTGTATATTGACCAGTCACGTAGTGATCTCTAATTCCAACTGTAAACAGTTTGGTGTTTGTCATGCCAGATGATGCCTATCTATGTCCGTGAAGCCGAAGCAATTTTTCGATGATCCCAACACAGCATAAAGGTAGCCTAATGTACTGTACTGATCCCCAGTTTTCAATAGTAATGCTCAAATTGGGTTGCCTAGAAGAAGAAAACATGGTTGATACAGCAGAGCTGGTAATAAATGTAACTTTAACAACAAATTTGTTACTAATAGATTTGCCAGATAAGATGTTGACGAATTTGGTTATAGGTACAAGGCATAAAGCAATTCAGCACATTTTCTGCAACCCTCAAGGAAAAAATACAGGGAAATGTTACGAGGAACAACTCTCCCTCAAAAAAGTATTATTGTACCAAAACATAAAGCTTGTCCTACTGTTGGCTATTATGCAAAAAGCAGCTCCATAGATGGGCACTAACTAAACTGCAGCTTCGACCGGTAAGGCAGCTTGGGCAATTTCTAGTGCCTCCTCAACTGAAGATGCATTTTGAAGTTTGGCTTTGTCAATGAAAGGCTGGCCTCTTGCTAGTTTAGGAAGGAGTTGAAATTCCTAAAAATATAAGAGGAAAAATTAGTTTTTCCATGCAAGAAAAATGTTACTTAATGCAGCTAAACACCATCTATCAGTTTAAGTTTTCTGTTTTGGAGGTCCACATAGTAAGAGATCACAAATATACTGTTGATCAGGAATAGTTGACTCGCTCAAGATTGATATAGGAGGTTCTTTATTGCAGTACTAACCAAAACCAGTGGTTTCCATTACCAACTTGAGAAACTGATATTTGGTGCACGAGTCCTCTATATCCATTAGGACAAAAGAATGTAGCTTCTATTACTGTGTAATTTAAACTGAGTTTAATATATATGTATTTTGTCAGCCATAAAAAATACCCACTTCTATATTTCAACATAATTTATCAGCTTGAAAATATTGCCCGTGAAGCTGCAACTGGGTTTTAGATTATGTTGCACCCATAATAAAAGCACGTCTTGGCTGTTGGGAAGCAAGACATCCCCACCAATCTTCATGTTCTGTCCTAGAGAATTTTAATATCAAGGACTAAGTGTTTCCCTTTTCTTGAACCTCTTTATTACATTCAAGTTTCAGCATTGACAGTAACTCCTAGATGTGATTTGTTACACATTAACAAAATTGTCTTGACCTCAACAAAAAAAGCACACTTGTTCTGATATATCGTGAATTACTTCTAGAAAAATTCTAAGAAATTACTGTTTTGGGATGATCTATGTTACACTAGGAACATACATGAACATGTTATCATAATACTAGGGAAATGTTGTTGAAAGGGAAATAGATTGTATTGCTTGAAAAAATTCAGTAATTTATGCATGAAGTACATGATCAAACTATGGCACTTGCTCTGGCAATAAAAGGTTTTACTTCGGCAATAACACTTCCCTAACAATTGGAATTTTATGTACACATTATATAGTACGCTAGGACTATACTCGGTCAAGCTTTGCCAATCACAAATTTTCTTCAAAAAGTGCAAGGATTTTGTGCTGGCTTCTTCTTCCAGCATTACCACAAATTCCTACGAAAATAACATTTCCGCTATTCTGCTAATCAATGTTTATTGCTGGAGATGCTACATCTACAGACTTAAAATATAAAAGAAGTTGATCATTGATTTTGTTAAAACAATACGACTTTTTTCTTTGTTGATTTTTCAAAGCTGCAATCTTCCTCTAAGCAGAACATTGACATATATATGCATTATGCTAGCAACTTATCTGCAGATGTCAACTCAAACTTCTGTATAAAACATACCTCAGGGCTTCCACTTTCAAGAAGAACCCCCTTAAGTTTACCTGCAGAGCAGCAAGAACACAAGAAACCTTTATTGCAGTTTGTGTAAACTAGTGTATAATCTTCTCTCTTTCACATGTGCAGCCACACAGGTACGCGTGCACACACACAGACAGTATTTAACAGAATATTACCAGAGTCTACCCAGAAAGTTGCAATCTTTGGTTCAAAGTTCCCAATCTCAATAGTCTCCCCAACTGTTCATTAATAGACTATATTAGTTTTCTGATAAATTCTTAATTGAATATTTAGTACCAACTACAAGATTACATGTATGACTTTGGCCAAATGAAAAATTGTAAATAGAATGCAAGCAGTACACATTCGTACCGTTGTCCCCAAAAAACTGCCACCATACTTTCCTTGGGCTCCCTTCATATTCGAAGACCCTCGAGTAAAAATATGGAAGATAGTCGTATCTGTATATAATACAGTAATGCGATTATAAAGATTGCTGATTCACTGAGGAAGATTCCACCGTGTAGTGAAGCAAGTTCCGTTTCCATGAGAAAAAACTTTGACTTACGTGTGACTTTGTGCAGTTAGTAATGATTTGATGCAGTGTTGTGCAGATCTGCGAGCATGGTCAACATGTTCAACCCGAGCAATGCGGTCATACATCTGTTCAGCATAAATTACATGTAATTTCATCAATAAAATAAAATGATTAGTAAGACACGTTGATCAGTACAAAAAAAAGCATACCTTTAACGGGAAGGCTGCTACGTCACCAATAGCAAAAATTCCAGGTACAGTTGTTCGGAACTGACGATCGACCTGAAATTAAAAACATAATTCGTTAGTATATGAAACATAAAAAAGAGTGCATCCTACTTGAATCAAATTCAGAAACTACAATAGTACCATATCTAAGATTTTTTTACTTTGTTTGACATAATAGGACTCAAGATTTCTCAGAAGAAATATATACATTTGAGAAAGGTCAAAATACATTAAAGAAATAAAGTGGTAACATTAGCTTTATATAGTCATTTCTAACGTATCATAAAAACGATTTGCTCATGATTAAATAAAGCATATATTGTTCAAATCTCTTTTATGTTCAGTTATTTTCTTTTTCTGTAAGTTAGTTATTGAATTTCTAAGTAGACTAGCATAATATTTATGTGAACATTGAAATTGAAAGAACTCCCATGTACTGAAAAGCTAACCTGTATTTAAACCCCTCCAAATATATATATATATATATATATAAATATATATATATATATATATATATATATATATACATTTTAAATATAAAAAAGTAGAAAGAAACATTGACCTGTATTCCACCAACAGTAGTATTTAAGCCAACCCTTTCAAAGGGACTGACAGCAGGTTTTGCTCCAATACCAATAACAATCTGCTCATGGGAGAAAAACAAATAAAGTTTTACTAGATGTTCTCAACTACTTAAACAATTTTAGAGACAAAATAACCAAATTTGTTCCATTTTGCAACATTGAAAAAATAAACACCAAATATTATGTGTGCCTTACAAACTAAACAACAAAATGAATCCAAGAAATATGATAGCACATTACCGTGTCCGCTTCTATTATAGAACCATTTTCAAGCTTAACAGCAGCAACTTGTCCATCAGAACCAGCTTCCAATGTTTTTATAGAGACACCCTAAGAATAAATAACGATATTCAGAACTACATATGCTGCAAGTTCTTCTTAGTAAAACATAGTAAAAACATAGTAGAGAGAGAGAGAGAGAGAGAGAGAACCTTAACAAATTTGACACCATTGCTTTGGAAGAGTTCTTCATATCTCCGGGCAAGTGAAGGAGTAAATAGTCTTTGCAGAAGATGGTTTTCCGGAAATATAACCTATGTTTTCCCAAATACCATATAAGTTGAACTTATCAACAAAGCACATCACAGAGCCCGACATATAAACTTACAAGAAAGATTACAATAGACGTTTATAAATTGTTTATATTCTTACTGTTGTATCTAGTTTCCAACCCACAGCAGCTGCTGCAACTTCCATACCAATATAACCACCACCAACCACTACCACCTTTTGTGATTTCCCCTACAAATTGAAACAAATATTACTTTACAACCAGTATATGCACAACAACTCCACTCTCTGAACCAATTGAAACCAAGCATACAAATTTCAATACATTCAGTCTTGTGCAGTGCTGAGTAGTCAATACTAAATGAAAGTGGAATTACAATGAAAAAAGAAATACCAGTGATGAAATCAGTGAATCAGCATCAGCAACATCCCGGATATAATGAACTCCAGGTAAGTTCCCTCCAATTTTCTCTGGGAATCTGAAGGCAAGGGACATAAGTTTTTATCTTTCTTCATTTGTGCAGATTTTAATCAGCCTTCTAAAAATTTTAAAATGTGTTGGTGGCTTTGAATGCTAATATAGCTATGAGTAGTAGTAGGTAATGATAATACACAGTTTTAAGTATTAGCTCCAAGCTAATAGACCAATGAAAGATGACTGATTATAGCCATAGGACAACAAACATGTTTTTGCAACTGTTGAGACTATGATATGGATACCCTCTTTTATTTTTAATTTTTTTGTAAGAACATACTGAAAAAAGTACCAAGTGAGTGGCTCCTATGTACAATAAAGATACACATGTTGAAAATTTATGATCATCAATGCAATTGCTTAGGACTTAGTCTTCCAAATAATCATTCTTGATTCCAACAGAGACAAGTAGGACAGGGAGTTTGCATAATCCAGAGACGGCAGATAATTATTTGTAACTAATTACTGATAGAATGATTGTACCTGGAGGCTGTACATCCGGTACTAATTATAAGGGAACCATACTTGAGGAGTTTTCCTGAATTTGTCATCAAAGTTTGCTTTTCAATATCAATACCTGTAACTGGATCTTCATACAGCATCTGCACAACAGAAAAATCAAATTCACAAGTAGCAATCTAAACTACCGTTGACTAAGATGTGCTCGCTTCCGCTCAGTGGATGGGGGTACTTTTGTATTAAAAGTGTTGGCAGTGGGGGAGGGGGTCGATGAGGAAAAAAATGATCAAGTAGTTGCATTTTTGATTAGGCTAGCCACAAGTAAATATTCAATCCAAACTATTTGTCTTCTCGTACACACTATAAGCAAGATATTGTGCAATCTAGGGCCAAACTTTCCTAGAAAAAGAATAATATATTTAAAAGCATTCAGCCATAATTTTAAGCTACAACCATTTTATTGGCTTTTCTATTTATTTCTTGATTAAATAGTGCGGAAAGATTAAAAAACAAAGCTCTATAACTTAAATTAGCAACTTTTCCTTTTATTTTATTTTTTGAATAGCTGATTAGCAACTCATATCTCAAAACTAACCGTCTTACCTAATTCAAATGGTTTGAAAAGAGACTCTGAGTCCTTATGACGAGGTAACTCCAAATTTCGTCCAGTTGTCATCCACGTTGATTTGAAGGAGAAAAACCATATGCTAGAATGGGCTTTACTTAAAACGAAAAATAATTATCTCCGAGTACAATAAAGAGGGATGGGATGGGATGGGTAGGGGGAGGAGGGGGGGGGGGAGGAAAATGTAGTGTTATATCAAGACTATAATAAAAGCTTTCATAAGTAATGGATGCCATTCAAACTATATGTGTACAAGTAATTGGCTTTGTATTGATTCCAATTTATTCAAAAAAATTGAATGTCATGAAAACAAGAACAAAAACAATTTGAAAAAACTAATGCCAACAGAAATGTAAAGAGCAATAATAATTAATATCAAAGCAAGTTCAGTGTACACACTGGGTTGAAACTTGTACTTAAATGATAGCAAAAACTGTAATGTCAATATCATGTCTTAAAAATAAAAAATACCTCAATGCTTTGGTCCTTATACCACTCAGGAGTCTGTCGTTCCCCACCTGAGCCAACACAAGTATGGAAACCCTAGCATATCATATTCGCATTGAAGTTAGTAACAATCTATGGCATTGGACATTAATAAGAGATATATTGCAGTAAAGCAAGGTCTCAAACACATTGAGCCTAAAGCACTTGCCTACATATCACATCCATATTCCATACCATACCAAATTATTCATGCTTAATGAGATAATAAAGCACGAGTAATGTGCATTGTCAGATTCCTTTCAAGGGGGAGGCAAATAAAGTTCACAAATTGAGTTCACTGAATAGGAGGAGTAAATTGAACTTACGGGCAAACGTGTTGGCTTTTTATCAGGAGGAAACAGATAAGCTTTTGTCAAAGCAGGTCGTTCATAAGGCGCATACGCCTGCATATAGTAGATTAATAAATTAAAAAACATAACTTTCATCAAAATTTAAACAATCTCCATTCCATTTTGCATTATTTGGGGGGTAAATTATGTAAATAGTTCAAAATTATACCATCATTCAATTTCATACATCACCCAATCAAACAACAGATTCAAATTGAGTGTATAAGGGGAGAAAAGATTACTTCTTTGGATACAATACAAAGCTTTCCATTGGCCATTCCATGTTCGACAAAAGTCCGAGCTGCGTACCCAGCAGCATTTCCACCTCCAACTATCACAAATCTGCAACAAATTGCACACAAAACTCTCAATTCAACTGAAATGATAAAATACATCTACCAATATTGATCTGAACTCAGAAAAAGCCACTAACTCTCGATTATCATTGGCAAAAGAGGACGACGCAACGATGTAGTTTCTCCGAAAGCTTGTAGAAGGAACAGAAGAAGAAGGCTGAGGAATACGATTGAGAGAAGCAGATTGAGGACACCAAAATGAAAGCCCGTGCTTAATTGTCAACGAATTCGCCATTAATTTACGAACTGTAACCTCTCAACCAATATATGTATAAGAATTAGCGCTTAATGATAGAGTAAAAAGGGTTTAAATATAGAGAGAAAGGGGTCGGACCTGATGACATTATGTAGATGAAGTTAGAGACGTACTGAATAAATTATTGGCGTGTTGGCCCTAGCTAGGGCCGAAGGGTCATGAGACTGATGAACAGTTTAAAAATGGTTGTATATATAAGCGGCGATTGGTGAAGTGCAAGAGGGCTTGGCTTTCTATAGGTAATAGACAGCTATCATGTTGCTATTTCCTTCCATTCCGCCATGGCAATCAGCCACGATTTGCAGTGCCTTGGAGCTATGGGGTATTCGTGTCGTTTTTCACTGGTTACAAATAAGTGTAGTAGTATATATGTAGCAAAACTTTTTTTTTTTTTGAAAAGATGTAGCAAAACTTATTTTAATTGAAAATAGTATTTCTTTTAAAGTCTATTTCCGATGCAATGATTTTATCCGAGTATATTTGATATTTTAAAGCTTGATATGAGATGTTTTAAAAAATAAAATAAATAAAATAATTAATTATATCAAAATTAATATAATTATAAATAGTGTAAAGTATAACTCTCTTTTTAAAAAAAAAATAGATATACATTTTATAGTCATTTTAAAATTATAGATATACGTTGTTTTAGCACGACAAAAGAAATCGAGAGTAAGACAAGATTTTTAATTTGTTAAAAATATAAAGCAATTTTATTAGGAAATTATTATTTTTATAAGGGAAATTTGAGTGTGAACTTTATATATTATTTATTTGTGTAGACTTGTGAAATTATCAAATTTTCTTATAAAAATATGATCACTTTTATTTTTTGAGTTTGCCCCCACTCTTGCTCGTTAATTCATATCAAGAAAACAGGGTGAACCGGCCTCTCAAAAAATACTCGGGCAAGTTTTTGCTATATGTAATTATGCATGTACGAGTAACAATTGAAAAGGGGAAAACTAAATAAGTAGTCCAAAACGCTAGGCTAAGCTCCAAGTTTTATTATTGACTTGAGACAATATTGAATCAACTCACTCTAGTAAAGAGACTAGGATGGATGGATACTCCAAAAATGAAGGAATCACATGTTAAAAAAGAAGTATAAGTGGGTTCAATTTAACCTAGTATATAACACATGGAAGAATAAACACTACTACTAGTACTTCCAAAAAGATACTTAGCAATTGATTAATTAAATCTTATCATCCCAATTGGCAATTACAAGACAAGAAAAGTTATCATTTTCAAAAGCCAGGATAAAAATTATATTTGAAGCACCAAATTACACCCTAAATTCTTACATTAAACACTTGGACAAACTTCCTTGGCCTAATACAAAATCAAAATAATCGGATCCTTACAAAAAAGAGATACTTCTCCCTTCATATTGTGCATACATAAACACAATTATATTATAGTAATTAACTCCTCTAAAACTGGAAAAATAAAATAAAAATTCAAACCCATTGATCATAATCCATAAAAATATATGTACAAGCAAATAAAAAACCAATAAATGCATAGATAGCTATTGGCTGGCTGGCTAATATGGGACCGGTGAAGCTGAAATTTTACCAACTTGATCAACAATATCAAGAATCTCTGCCCTGCTCCTCATAATCCTATGAAACACCTCCCTTACTTGTTGTTGGAGTGGCCCTAATCCCTCCTCCATCTTGCTGCAAATCTCCGCCATTTTGGTCACCTGCGCTGCCACCTCCTCAGCCTTCTCCGCCTCCGCCGGAAACTGAAATCCCTCGGCGAATTCCACCAGATAAAGCGCCACCCTCTCCGTCCTCTGCGTCTCCTCCAACAACCCACTGGTCCCTTTCTTTTCCTTTTTCTTCCACTCCTCCCCAATCTTCTCCTGCATCCAGATAATGGACTGGGCCCAGGTCAATTGCTTCGGCACCGAAAAATGAGTCACAAGCCCATTTCGCTCCTGGCAAGGCAAGGCCGCCACTAAAGCCCACATTGCAAACACCAAAATAGTACTCATAATATAAACCGGTAATACCAAGCCGGTCGTCTCGCCACCACGTGGCGCCACCAGATTGGCGGTCATCGACTGAATCTGTTTAGCGGAGGACCACGATTTGGCAAAAGACAATGACAGCGACCGGAAATTGGTACGGTCCTTCGCCGACGCCGAGGAGGCGGTGGCTCCCCGGAGTCCGAAAGACCAAGTCCGCTCGGCTGACTTGGCGTTCTGGCTTTCCCTGTCATCAACCATCATTGACGTCAGCAAATTGTTTAATGCCTTTTTGGCGCGCCTGACCTGTCCTTCACCTATTGGTCGTTGCTCGAGGGCGGAGACGGCTATTTCCGACAGCTTCTGCCAATGACGGACCAAATCGACGGCGTGAGTGATGGCGTTACAGATGTCGAGTGCCTTGACCGCTCGGTCCTGAAGCTCCAGGATGAGGCGATCCAGTGGGGGTTTACTGAACTGGGTCGGGTCACGACCCATGATGACTACGGCCTTGAACTCCGCCTCGCAGCAGAGTAGGGCATCGATGAGTTTACGGAACCAGGCAATGGAGAGAAGTGTGTCTGGCTGTGCCCCACCGTCCTCGACGGCAGCGGAGGAGGGAACAAGGTTGGCGAGGCAGTCGGCGACGTGTTTTTGGAAGATTTCAAGGTCTTCTTGCTCTTGGTCGTGGTTGTTTTCCATGGAAGCCACCTGGTTCCGGCGGATACTGATCCGGTTTAGGAACGAACTCTGGTGATCTGCCGCCGGCATGGCGTAGTTTAAAGAGAGAAAGATACAAATGAGAGAGGGAGAGAAGATGGATAGTGGTGTTTGTTGAGAGAGAAAACGGGAAAAGGAGAGGTCTGAGAAGAATGGAGGATTTGGCAGTTACTACTTATTTAACATTGTTTATGGATGGTCATAATTCTTTTTGTAATGGACCAGACTTTTTCATTATCTTCTTCGTTGCTGACTTGGCATTTTTCTTCTTTATCCGCGCTGAATATACTTATTGCATTAATATTATATGGGTATATAGGAAAGGATTTTATAAATATTTTATAAATACGATATTACTTCTGCATCGTTATTAATCTTTTTCTTCTTATCTAATACTAATTTTGGCACATAATATAAAATATTTATAAAATAATTTACATCCATTATTCTTAATATTAGTGATATAGGATAGGATAGGATATACGATAAGTTTCTTATCTTTACTGTTTCAGTGTTTTTAAAGAAAACAATAACAACATGAGAATTTTTAAAGACATTTAAGAAGATATATTAAATTATTAAGTATAATTAAAATGTACAAAATAACTAAAGGAAAAAGGAGATATCTAATTCAACTTTTGGTATATATATATATATATATATATATATATATATATATAGTAACCATTAATAAGATAAGTTTAAAGAGCTACCATCCCTAAAATATGATTTTGCAATATATTTTTCACTTTTATTTCAAAACATGAAATTAAATTTAATTTTTGAAGTTATGTTTAGATATTTTTGAATTTAATGGAAATTCATTTAAGCGATTATGAATATGTAAATTATTACCAATCACAAAATTTAAATATTTTAAAAAAATTAAATGAATCTTGTCAATTTGAATTTTAGAAGTAGTAAAAGATTCAAAATTTTATTTTATATTTTATAACAGAAGGATATTGTGTTTTGCATACAAATTAAAGCACTCAAATATTCATTTATTTAGACATGAGGATATCACAAGAACAAACATAACTATGTTCGTGAATTTATTCATGGTGTTTAGGAAATTAAAAAAAGAAAAGAAAAGAGTTTTGTAAAGTTTGTACAGATTGATCCTTAAAATCGAAAAAAGAGGGCATGGAAATGGAAATAAAACATGAACAAAGGAAAGAAATAGTCGGCTCCTTTATTTATGATGAGGATATATTTATTGTTGACACAAAATTAAATCCTATTAAGGCAATAAAATAATCAGAGGAGTTGGAGGAAGTGAATTAGGTATGATGAAAAATATAATTTGGCTTAAAAGCTCAAAATCCCCAGAAATTATAATTAATTATACCCATGGCCATGGAGGAGATGTTATAATTAATTAATGCGTTATTCTGAAAAGTTTTACTGTCCTTGTTGGGTGTGATGACCTCTGATGATATCGGATAAGTATTTCTCTTAATAATTGGATTATCAATAAATGCACTTAATTTGATCCTAATATGTTTCATAAGTATTTGAAAAATAAAATATACTGTAATTTGTAACTCCCCTTCCCCTTCCGCAGCCCCAGTCCCAGTCCCATCCCAGAGCCGGCCCTGGGTCAAGTCTATCGTCCAGGACCCAAAGCTCACGAGGGTCCAAATTTTTAAAAAAATGATATATATATATAATAAAATACAAATTATTTTGAATTTTTCGCTCATCCTAATAAATCATCTGGACCGTCCAAAGTTTGGGATAAATCTCACTGCTCCTTGGGAGGATGACGGATCATTATTTAGTATATATATATATATATATATATATATATATGTATATAACAAAATAAAAAATTGATTATAAAATATAATATAAAACAAATCAATAAATATGGAGAATCAAAATAGACTCTTAGCCACAAAAAGAAGGAAAAACCCTTTGACCCTCTCAGTTCATAAGGCAAAAAAAAAATTCCCGAGGATTCTCCTCTTTTTCAACAAAGTTGAAAAATAAATTATCCACTAGTTAGATCAATGCCCAAATTTTAAAAAAAATGATGTATATGTGTATAAAAAATAAAAAATTAATTATAAAATATAATATAAAATAAATCAATAAATATGGAGAATCAAAATAGACTCTTAGCCACAAAATGAAGGAAAAACCCTTCGACCCTCTCAGTTCATAAGGTAAAAAAAATAAATTTCCCGATGATTCTTCTCTTTTCCAACAAAGTTAGAAAATAAATCATCTACTAGCTAGATCAATGCCTTTCTTTGAAGGTAATTTTTTTTAAAGATACATATAGAATCTAGATAAGTAAATTTTGTAAATTGTAATATATATTTTTATTAACTTTTTTCTTATTTATTATTTGATTTAACAGAAAATTTGACTGTGATTCTTGTTCTTCATTTTTAATGCAATGTTTACAATTCAGGGTACTATTTTTTCTTCGTTTGAAATTTTGTCCCATTAAATTTTCTCCAAACAAATTTTTTAACAAGACCCCAAGATGTTCTTACTTATCTTTTGTAAATTCTTATAATTTTAATAAAATTTAATTAATTGATAATTTATTTATTTTTCTTATTTAATTTATATAAAGGGACACACTTAATTTTTTTTTGCCTGAACCTTATAAAAACTAAGACCGACTCTGTCCCAGCCCCATTGGTGATGAGATGGGTGGGGACAATAGAGTCGATCATAGCAACATATATTGAGTGGTAATAGTGGGGCATGCAGTATCATCTGCAAAAGGTGACCAAACTTAAACTAAATATCCAAATACACAGTTTGATTGATCCACTACTATATCTATGTATGTATGTATGTATAAATAAATAAATAGATATAGAAGATTGTGGTGACGAGAGAAGCTTTTTGACAAGATTCTTACTTCACCACGAATTAAAGAAATGGGTAAAACAAAAAGATAAGCGAAATCAATTATATTATTTATGCTATGTTTTTTTTTATTTTATAAAAATAAACATGTAATATGTATTATTTATATACTTCTAATATTAATAATCACATTATTATTATTATTAATATTAATATTATATTTTATAAAATTAATACATGAATATCATACTCTCATACTCAAATAATAATAATAATTTATATAATAATAATATTAATAATAATAGAATAATAATAATAATTATTATTATTATTATAATACTTTAATTTTTAAGCGCATTTCTTATTTTCAAAATAAAATATGAAATACTAACTACTTTTATAAATTGAAATAAGTAAAATAATTTTCTGAAATGTCCTGAAAAATTATCATCATTACTTATTAAATTAATTGAACT
Source organism: Panax ginseng (assembly GCA_020205605.1). Taxonomy (NCBI): domain Eukaryota; kingdom Viridiplantae; phylum Streptophyta; class Magnoliopsida; order Apiales; family Araliaceae; genus Panax; species Panax ginseng. Next base: position 97,577,297 of record CM035150.1, read on the forward strand.
TGATATATTTTCAAACTCATAACTTAGGAGAAAATTTATTTCATAATATTTAATGGACAGAGTTCATAAAGGAACATGGCTTCATAAAAAAAATATGACTTAATTATTAATATTAATATAAAAATAAATATTAAGATTAATAAAATAAATTATTATAATCTTCCATCATTTAAATTTCACTCTATCAATTTACTACCACTATCATAAATAGATAAGATTCATTTTCTATCATCGAAACAACACTAATATAATAAGAATAAGAATAATAATAAGAATTTGAATAATAATATTAAACATAATATAATAATAATGTAAAATTTTAATATAAAGACTAATTCATGCGAGAAATGAACAGCTAGGCTTGTGGTGCTTGAGTGATCATATGATGAGGGTTTGAAGTAGGAGGTTGCGAGTTTGAATCTGTTTAGGAGCGAATAGTTGGAAACAATTCTTTTTTCAATTTTTTATTTTAAGCTGGCACAGCTTGTACCGGCCGAGTATTATTTATATTTTTTATGTGATTTTGATGTGCTGAGTCATGACTATATAATGGAAAAATGCGTTTAAAAAAAAAATTCGGCCGGTACAAGCTGTGCCGGCTTGGACTTTTTTAATATTAAAAATTCGTTTTGTTTAACCAAAATGACAACAATTGACCATGTGTGACCCTTATATTGAAATAAAAGTCGGTACAACCTGTTATTTAAGCACAACAAGTTGTGCCGGCCGGCCAATTTTTATGTTTCAATCTAAGTCTTCTAATAATTGATCAACGGTCCGAAAGTGGATTGTTATAACAGTGTCCATGACAACCGATTGCCATGGATGAAATCTCATATATATATATATATATATATATATATAATAAAATACAAATAATTTTAAATTTTTCGCTCATTCGATAAATCATCTGAACCGTTCAAAGTTTAAGATAAATCTCATCGTCCATACAATACCCAAAACACAGGACTTAGCTAGTATATACTACTTATATATTAGTATTCAGTTGATACCAATAACCAGTGTCACAACTAAGGCGCAGTCAATAAGCAACGAGTGTGTATATGTGTCTGCGTGGGGAGGAGCAGGGGGCACTCAATTGTGTCCAAACAATAAATAAATACCCACCCATTCTAAAGTATAGAATAATTTTAAATAATAATTATTATATACTCTTTCAATTCTAAATTATAAAATCATTATTAACTTATAAAAATTAAAATAAGATATTTTCAAATTTAAAATTAAAATAATTTATTAAAATTATGAAACAACAAATTTTACAATGAGTCACCATTATATCAACTAAAAAATTAAAAAATAAATATTAAAATTGAGTTTTAAATGTCTTAAATTGATTTGAAAAAATCAATAATAATATTATATTTTCTAATGGGGAGAGTAGTATTTAAATTAGTATTGTTAATTACAAGATTTGTTATTGTTAAAAATTAAATGAATCAAATTCAAACTTTATTTTTTGGAAACTTTGTGAAATATAAATTTTACTAAAAAAAAATAACACCTTCTTGTACTCAAGCCATAACCATGGGCCATATTCAGAAATCTTCGCCAAAATCGAAAGCCCTCCAACTCAAATAGCTGAAGGCCCAAAGATAAAATTAATTTAGCTTCTAACATTTTTAATTTATTTATATTATATAAACCCCCATCCCCATGTCCGTAGGTTTTAGGGTTTCTGAAACACCCAATCTAAGCCAAGTCAGTGTGTTTCATTTTTGCTTTCTCATTTCATCTCTCGCCGGAAATCCAATCATGGTCTACATCTCCATCTTTATTTTATATCTGCAGTATCTCTCTATGATAAATCTGAATTTTTGTAATTTAAACATTTGCTCTGCTCCAGATTATTCCAGAGAAGAATCGGAGGGAGATCTCGAAATACATATTCCAGGAGGGAGTATGCTACGCAAAGAAAGATTACAACTTGGCGCAGCATCCAGATATAAATGTGCCGAATCTGCAGGTGATAAAGCTGATGCAGAGCTTCAAATCCAAGGAATATGTCCGTGAGACTTTTGCTTGGATGCATTACTACTGGTACCTCACCAATGACGGCATCGAATTTCTTCGCACTTACCTTAATTTGCCTTCCGATATTGTCCCTGCTACTTTGAAGAAATCTGCCAAGCCTCTCGGTCGCCCCATGGGCGGCCCGCCGGGCGATCGCCCCCGGTAATTCTCTCCCTCTCTGTCTATTTGTATATGTGCTTGCTTTTACCATTTGTTTAGAATCCCTTTGTTCCAATCTTTGAGTGATGTCCATATGTTCTTCTGAAAATATTTATTGAAAGCAATATGTCCTGTATTTTCCCTTTGAAAGTTTACTAATTGATATTCTACTTGCATAATTTTTTGTTGTGTTGTTCAAAATTACGTCTTTACCACAATGTATGAGTTAAAATCTCAATGTTCAATTTGTGCAATTGATTATCTTTTTAGATAATGTGGCTGTGGTGGTAAATACTAGTTTATATAGAGGATGGTTTTGATATAAAGTTTTGACTTATAAATTGTGTACTCTAATTTGAGGCAAATGGATTATATGTTCTCATTTTTGGGTCGGTAATTCTATGCTCTTTTGTGTAATGTGAATTGTGTTTTATGTTGATGATTGTGAACAGTGGTCCATCAAGGTTTGATGGTGAAAGACCACGATTTGGTGATCGGGATGGTTATCGTGGAGGGCCCCGAGGTGGACCACCTGGTGAGTTTGGTGGAGACAAGGGTGGAGCTCCTGCTGATTACCAGCCTTCTTTTAGGGTAATCTCTCCCTCGTGTTCTTTCTCATGATATTTTTTGAATGAATCACAAGTTGTGCGATGTTGGAATCTTAAAATATTAGTGTAATTGGCAAATAATGTAGATTGGGTTAGAATGATAGTGTGAAATTATGAAACATGATGGTAGAGCACTATGGATTCAATAGATATGTCTACTTTGTGAATTGAGTAGAAATGTCTATTTTCTTAACTGGATGATTGAACATGCTAGACTAATGAGAGTCTTGGTGACGCTTTAGGTTATCTAGACTAAAGAAAAAACGCTAACAAGTATCTAAATTTCCCATGGTTCTATTACCAATTCTTGGCTGGATATAATGTTTTTCTTATTAATGAAAATATGCTTTGCAAATATTAATGCAAGGATATCAACTATTAATCTACTTACTTTTATATATCTTGTGTTCCTATTCCACTCATACAGGGACCTGGTGGAAGGAGTGGTTTTGGTCGTGGATCCGGTGGATATGGTGCGGGGGCTACTAGCTCTGATCTTCCTTAAGATGCTGCTTCATTGCTTTGTAAACTCCAAATATTGATGGGTAACGTGTAATAGTTCTAGGCTTGAGCAGATATGTTGTGTTTCGAAAGCAGTTCCAACTAGTGTGGTCTCTTATGGTTTTGTGGTGGTAGAGATATAATTTATTATTGTATTTGAAATATGACGAATTAATGACAGAATCATTAGTTTTTGGTTTTTCTTTCATATGGATGGTTTAACCAATTATCATATGAATGCTCAAGGCTCTTGCACTTTCTTTATGATTTCAGCAATCAAGCTCGTTTGTTTTATTACATAATTGAATTATCTTGAAGTTAAATGCGAGCTCTTGGATTTTGTGATTTCTGGTATTGTATAGGTTATTGCTTATTATGAATGGCGGATATAGTGACCATTGGTTCAACAAATGTGATGGTAAAACATAATCTAACATTGTAAAGAAGCATAGATGTTTATCTTGCTAGGACGTTATATGTCTAACAGTTGTTGTCTATCAGATGCAAAAATTGAATCCCAAAATCCAGACTTGAGGTAACAACGTCTTCAGAGACATCAAGGTTAATTTCTGCGAAGGTTGATCTAAATTACTAATCCATCTAGCAGCAGAATTACTCGTCTTAGGAAACAGCTAGAACTTCCATGCCATTTCAGCAATAATTACAACCTGATAGTTATTGTAGTTTGTTATACATTACTGCATCTGCTACTTTGACACGGTTTAGTTTTCGTCCTAAACTACCATGTGTATCTTGAACGACAACAATACCATATGTGCAAGTTACAAGAAACGTAGAGCTCTCCTAAAGATGTGCCAACGAATTATGTCAACCCTTGCTAACTCAAACAAGGATCTGAACTACTCTGAAAACAGAAATGGCAGGCCCCTACATAAATATGTACTTCATTATCTCCATTTGTACTATAAGAAGTAGTTGTTACTTGGGCTTTTGGCTACGTTAAGACGACTCCACAAGAGGGAATACTTGAGCTTCGGGACGACTCCACAATAGTCTTCTAAATTGTCAGTGGCTGATATTTATTCCAGTTTCTAGACTACTGGCAAGTTTTTCAAGAGACTCCAAGCTCTAGCATGGCATCATTTCTTATATGCTCATGTAGTCCATTCAAAACCTTGTAGATCACTGTAGTCTGGGGATGCCTAATGTCACCTACCATAAAACTGAACACAGCTCCTTTTACCTCCACACTACTCCATCCTCCTTCCTTTTGCAGCTCTTCCGATCTCCTCATTTCTGCTCTGAGATTTGCTACATCCTCCCATCTACCAGCATTCGCGTAAATATTTGATAATGCAACTCTCCAAATCTTGCTCTTCGGTTCCAAGACAGAAAGAGTCTTTCCTGCTCTTTCAGCTATCGCAACATTACCAAAAAGTGAACAAGCACCCAACAGGGCCCCCCACACATCCGAGCCTGCCTTCAGTGGCATCTTCTCTATGAAATCTTGTGCCTCCTCAAGTTTCCCTGATCTCCCTAAGAGATCCACCATGCAAGCAAAATGTTCCATGCTTGGTTCAACATCGTAGTTATCCATCTGGTTGAAAATATCAAAACCAACCTTAACTAATCCTGCATGGGCACAGGCAGATAGAATGTTAACAAATGTGATTTCATTTGGCTGATAGGCCCTTGATTCTTTCAGTTCAGAGTAAATCGTTAAAGCAGAGGTTCCATTCCCGTTCATTCCATATGCTGCAATCATTGAATTCCAGGATCCCAGATCTTTTTGACTCATCTCATCAAAGATCTTTCTAGAAAAATCCAACCTACCCGACTTTGCATAGAAGTCAATCAAGGAATTTTGGACAAAAATATCACAACCTAGGCCTGTTCGAGTCAAGTAACCATGAATAATTTGACCGAGGTGCAAAGATGACAAATTCGAACAGGCTTGGATTGACATAAGCATCATAACAAAATCTGGAAAAATCTCATCTCTTGAACCATTGATGTGAATCTCACTAAGAAGATCTAAAGCTTCACTAAAGTGTTCGTTCTTGACTAGGCATGTAAGCATGCTATTCCATGAAATCACATCTTTACTCCTCATTCTCATGAAAAGTTGGAGTGCAGAATCTACTCTTTCCTTTTCTCCATACATGCCAATTAGAGAATTTTCGAGAACTGTACAAGGGAAAAATCCGTGCTTTATTAAATATCCATGAATCTCTTCCCCGAGCTTCAAGAATCCAGAGTCTCTACACTCATTCAGAAGGTTAGCCATGGTCTCTGGCCTAAGATATAAACCTTCACCACAAAAACATAAGTTGCAAAAGATCTTTCTACCTTCTTTAAAGTAGCCATTGGTGGAGTACATTTCAACAAGAGAATTCATCACAAGAGAGTTTGTACACCATTCTGCTTTCATAATTAATCCATGAATCCATCTGAAATATTTCCAATTACTCATTCTCGAGCAAGCTTGTAAAATGCTTAAAATTGTAACTTCATTTGGCATAATGCCATCTTCCTGCATCCTGGAGAATAATAGAAGTGCCCGCTCTTCCATTCCATTGCGAACACAGCCAGAAATAAGTGAAGTCCATGAAACCACATCTCTGCAACTAAACAATGTCCCTAAAAGCTTTTCAGCAATCCCCAATTTCCCAGATTCTGCATAAGCATCTATCAAAGAATTAAGCAAAAAATTGTCCGAGGTGAACCCATATTTAATGACATAAGAGTGGATCTCTTGAACCGATCTATGATCACGCTTCAGCCCACAAGCCTGTAGCATCACTGCAAGAGTATATTCATTGGGCTGCAAGGCCTCCAACATCTTCCTGAACAAAGATATCGCATTATCGGCCAATTCCTTCTGGCAATAACCCGAAATCATCGATGTCCAGGATACAACAGTTCTGTTAGGCATTTCCTCAAACAGCCTAACTGCATCTTCAAACTGCCTACATTTAACATACATATTTAAAAGGGAATTTCCAACATAAATACTGGAACCAACCCCTGATTTCAGTATCTTAGCATGAATGCAAAATCCCAGTTCTGGGTTGCGTTTGTCTATGCTGGTATGAAGTGAAGTTGCTATATTGGAGAAGACATCTCCACAAGCCAAAGAAGGCCACAGTTTTACAGTGGTATTCCTTATCTCAATCTTTGAAGTTTGGGTTTTCAAGATTCCGATATCGACAGGGGACGGAGAGCCAAGAGTATGCAGCTGAGAAGACTGCATTCTGTGTGATACACAGATGATTTTGTCGGATGATAAAAATAAATTTAAGTCTTTTTATTTAAAGTTTATACACCGTAATAGGCATCCAATAGCGATGCTAGATATATGAATATTATTAATGAAATGTTTATATTAAACAAAATGATTCTTATTTAAATGACGTCTTACAATGGTGTATATGTACGATTAATGTGTTAAACTATAATTGTAAAAATACATAAATAAATGTCTTTTGTTGGTGTGCACAGAGATGTATTATTAATTTCCTTAAAAGAACTTATAGAATTCCTTCCATTGATTCTTAATTTTGTTGGTATGACATAAGATTGATAGTGTCATACTATAGTAGTAAGAAAGATTTCGGTGCCGTTTTCAAGCGAACTCAATATCTCGATGTACAAGAAGGCCGTTGTGTTGTTTGATCCTAATCTTTACTTGGAAGTACAAGTCTTGTAATTTCATTTTCTTCTTTTGCTTGCTGAATGATACGATCGACCTACCTTTCTAGGCTACGATGATAGAGATATATACCACTTGGCACTTGCTAGTTGCACCAGTGGACGGACAAAATGAATGCCTTGCAAGTGTTAACAACATTTCAGCAGGAGAACGATGTTATAGATAATTTTCAATTTCTTTCTCTTACAAACTGAGAGAACTGACATGATTATCTTTACTACTATTAGTCCAAAACAGTGATCGAAACAACTCCAGAAGTGAGAATGAATACTATGTCATCAGAAAGAATGCCTGTCTGCAGGGTCATACGTACGGTAAGCCTTTGCATTAATATTCCTTGTGGCATATAAAGTTGACAAGAGTTGGGTAGAAACCAAGTACTTGGGGGATAGAGCAATTTTTGTCGGACATAGTGATTCGGTTTCCCCTAGATAATCAAAGGGAACCACACATGCATATTTGACAGATGATACTTAATATCCTAGCCTACGGGCTACGATCCAGGTCTCGGGGGAGACAAGGACATGGGTATCTACAATATGGAAGATGGAAGCTTCAAGCCACATTTTAAGGGACAATCCTTCAGTCTAATTTGTCCCCCAGTTTGGGTTATGCCGAGCTTTGATTAATCAACAAGTTTATGCTTCCAGACCCCAGAGACGGAGCCACTGTTTCAAATTTATGATGGATTGTGGTTATATCTAGATTATTGTTTGTCTTGCTATTTTGATATCCAGATTCTTTGTTCGAGTTTTATTATCCATTTGAGATATCAAATATGTACCATGTTCACCTCCACTTTAATTCCACTTTAATATGTTTTAGCTAAGGATGCACCTCAGAGGTCAATGTGAGAATTCGCCCATATACTTTTGCCCTTTTTCTTCTTATTTGAAAGTGGACAATATATAAACATCAAATTATTATTTTGTAAAGTTCAAGTTTGGGTGCATGATTACAGATGTGAAACTTTTTGGATTTTTTTTTAACACTCACTAAAGTTATTAAACATTTTTCTTTCATTGCTCATCATGTTCACAAGAACACCTAGCAATATGTTTCTATCTATGAATATGTCTTGTTTGTTATAGATTGAACTTTAATAACTTTCATTTGCAAAAATTCGAGTACTAATGGATATGCAAACCGTTCTGCAACTTTGATATGCCATCTAAATTAGAACCGGCTATTATAAACAAACTTTAATACCTTGAATCAATTTATCTTATAATCTTTTGACATTCTATGCCTTTTTTTTGGACAATCTATGCATACGATTACTGCTAATATAATCATCAAGGTAACAGGTTCCAAGAATAAGTTTCCCTCTCAGGCTTGCTCAATTCTGTAAGAACACATCTGTATTTCAACATTCTCAATTGGCAGGCTCTCTGTTGGAAAATTACATGCTGAGATGCTCTCTTGTCCCTGATCCGGCAATAGAGCACAAGGCGGAGGAGTCACAGAACTTGAAACCCCTTCAATGTCGGTACAATTCCAAGCAAGTTTCTTCGACGACTTTGCCATTTCAATGGTCACGTTAGATATGCAAATTCCAGTAAACGGATCACCTGAAATTCCGTCAAGCTTAGCTGCCATTGTCACATTCTCAGCAACAACATCACGGTAATTGATATTTTTGATCTCAGGAAGTGCATTAGGGTCGAAATTATTATCAGGGTGTGAGCCATAATCTCCTGTCATCCAAAAAGCCCACTTCATGGTTTTCAAAACCATTCCTCTAACGTATATATCTTTTACATACCCTCCTCTTCCGACAGCAGTCTTGATCCGTACACCGGACTCTGAATTGATGGCTAGAATGTCTTCGGCCCTGACATCCTGAATTCCACCAGACATCTCGCTGCCCAATGCAATCACTGCACTGGTGGGAGAAATGCAGGTGAGCCGTCTGATTACTAGCTGTTTGGTTGGCATTCCAAATGCTATTCCATACTCATCCCAACCACTCTTGACAGCAATGCAATCGTCTCCAGAGACAATGTAACAGTCTTCAATTCGAGTATTAATGCAAGAGTCTGAAAGACCACAAAGAAACAGAAGGCCATTGATTTGTGTGCTACATATGTACATAAAAGAGAGCTAATTAAGGAATATAACAGCTTACCAGGGTTGATCCCATCAGTGTTAGGGGATCTGACAGGTGCAAGAATCGTAATGCCTTGAACAATAATATTTCTGCACAAAATAAAACAATGAAACAAAATATTAGTGCGTTTGTTAACACCATTCTTCTTCAGTATATAAAAAAAACTCATTAATTAATACGGATATTGAACCTGCTATAAATAGGATGAACATTCCAGGACGGGGAATTAAGCAATGTAAGATTGGAGATTTGGATGTTTTCAGAGTACATAATTTCTATAAGGTAAGGCCGCGTGTACTGAAGGTCTCCCTTGTGGAATTTATCCCACCAGACCTCGCCTTGACCATCAATGGTTCCATTGTCTCCTGAAAAATGAAATGGCAAAAGAGTTGATATAATCAACTAGACTATGCTTCAAAAACAAATTAACTTGGAACGTATATTTGTTACTCTGATACCTGTTATAACAACATCAGTGAGATTGGTTCCAAAGATAAGACTGATATATCTTCCTCCTGCTGTATCCCTTCCGCGACCATATGATGGCAGCGGATCAATTACCGCCCACTCGCTCTCATCCTAGACCAGAATAGAGATGCATAAATTTTTATTACATTAGTGTACTCATTTTAATGATAAACTCTTTGCATATTTATAAGTGTTCGTATTCCATAGCCATGCATGATTTAATCATACTTGTCTTTAGTTTGAATGCTCTTATTAGGACATCATATCATCCAACCACTTTCTCTATATATTTCCTCTGTTCTAAAAGAAAGCAAGACCCTTTTTTGGGTACATAATTAAGGATATAGAGCCTGAAATAAATCGACCAGAAAATCAAAGGTTTTCACAAATGGAAAAGTCAATTTTCACATACAAAATTTACCTACCCCCACTTTTCCTTGGTTAATGCCTCAATCTGTGGTCTTTAAAGTCTAACAAGTCCCTCCCACTCATTCATGTTCGTTCAACAGCAGCAACCACCAGTTTTGGTCCCAATATATGTTAGGTACCATACAGTTTTCTATTGTTTTAGCTACCTTGTAAGCCATACTTATTGCTCTAACAACATAACTTTTACCTTGCTAATCTTAACCGCTTAAATTTAGACTACTTATATAGACTTGACCTGACAATACATATTAATTAAAACCATTTGGGTTGATGAACTATTTTTTACTATTATTTAAGTTGAATAAAATCTGGACCCATATTTTAGAGGAGAAAACTAGGCTCAAATTAGTTATCCACCCACTTTATTATGTATCAGTTACTTTGTAAATTGTCATGGAAGTGCCGTTCACCTGCTTGCTCTCCCTAAAGCTTTCGCCAGATTTTAACAGCTTACCTGCTTCCAATTTGCTTTCATTTTCCTTATTTCTTAAAAAAAAAAAAAATGAAGCCAAATGTGTTCATGATTACTAAAAAAAAAGGAACAAAAGCAAAATGTGATTGATTACTAAAAAAGAACAAAAGCAAAATGTGTTCCTGATTATTTTATCCTCTTATGTTTTTTTAAAAAAGTTTTTCTTGTATGAACAGATTATTATTAAATTTTTCAAATTAAAATATTTTCAAACTTAAAATTTAAGATTCATTGAACATTAAAAATAATAAATTTTATAACTAGTAATACTTAATTTATAATATTTATTATTATAATTTTGATTTTCTTAAATTGATTTTAAAAATAAATATTAATTTTATACTTCAAAAGCGGAATAATATTTTAGTAACTTTTTTTGTACAACTCAATTGTAATGTAGTTCATCCGTTTCTAAAACTTAAGAGACATATAGTTTTTAAAGTCAATCTATAATACTTTAATATTCACAATTAATATAAATTTATTTAATTTAATTCAATATAATTATAAGTATTGTAAACTACGTAAAAGTACCAATAATTATAGAATTTATTATTTTGAATACTTAAATAATCAAGCTAATTTTGTATTTAAAACGTCTCATTATTTTGGAAGAGGTGTTTAATGGGACCTTCTGGGTATGGTGGAACGGAACCTTCATCATTTGTTGTATAGTTTAATGTTAATTTGAATTATTTTTTCAAATCAAACATTAAATTGGACTATTCAGTTTATTCCGAAAATAATATTCTGACAAAAAGAAATATAGTTCAACTAAATTTATCCAACTTATTTTATGTCAGGACTTACAGTTCCATTGATGGTATAAAATCCAGCCAAATCAAATGTTTCTTAATTAGTTCTTTAATCATAGTAGCCCATTTCGGTTTTTATGGATGTATAAATTTAGAGAGATAAAGAAAGAATGTATAAAAAAATTAGAGAAATACGTTAAATGTAGATAAAAAATTAATATATTAAGTAATATATTTTATTGTGGCGACGTTTTTTTTTTGGATATATAGAATTAATAGTGTCATGTATCGTAATAACTATAATGATTGATTAACGTCGTTTTAATCCAAAAAAAATCGCTATACCTGAAATGTGTATATACTTTTTTTCCAATATATAACAGTAAGTTTGAAATCTAAAAAATAAATTAACTTATATTGGACTCATAACCATTTGGTTTGAATGCCCATAACCCATATTTGTCTTGTTAAATAATTGAACCATCACACTCCCCTTTTCTTTTCAATTACTCATCCTTGATCAGAAACATGCTCCAACCAGAAGTTATATTCAAACAGAAAATAGATGGATGACCCATTTCAATTTAAGTCAATTCCAAGATAATATCAATTAGAAGAATATTCATCCATGAGAGAAAAAATGAATCAAACCTGGGAAGCAAGAAGGACAGCGTCTTTGTGGATATAAAGAGTGAAACGACTGGTAAGGTTGAAGCTAGAAGTTAACCATTTTCCAGGAGGTACAAAAAGTTGTGATCCACCTTGTGATTCAAATTGACTGAGATGATCAATTGCTGCCTGAAAAGCCTTTGTATTCGACGTTATTCCGTCGCCTACGCCTCCAAAATCCGTTAATGAGGCACTGTGAGCTCTGCAACTTATCGCCGCGTACTCAAAGCAGTGTGATTCATGTGAAGAAGAAGAAGAAGAAGCATGATGACTAATTTTGCGCCCATTAACATTTCCAAACACAGCACCACCAACAACTAAAACTACTAGTATCTGATCAATATCAAAAATATTTTAATTAATTATATATCTTGAGACAGAAATATATAGCCAGAGGGCTAAATGGAAGGTGGGGACTTACTTGAATTCTTCTTGGAATTGTTGATATCTCCATTTGAAGGAAAAGCAGGTCTGGCAGTTGGGAACTTGGGATCTAGTTTCTTGCAGAGGCCAGAGGCTTATAGTTATATAGGCTGCAGAATTTGTTTGTTACCAGCATGCATATAATATAATATAATACCTTTTTTAAAACCATCGATCACTCCTAAAGATAATTTTATGTTTTTAAATTTACCTTTTTAAGTAATTCGGTAAATGTTAGAAATAATAGTTAAATCAGTAATGGTAAAATAAAACTGAACTTCCTTCTAGAATAAACGAAAAATAAAATGTATCACTTTTTGTGATGCTTACTAATTTGGTTGAGCAAAATTGTGGTTGAAAAATGACATGGAGAATAGACAGTCACATGATTTAAGGAGTAAATTATGGTTTAAAATAGTTACACATTTTTTATTTTTTACATAGCCATTTTTATATAATGGGAGGACAGTGATTGGCTACATAATAAACCGACCCCTTTCATTGCTTCCCTTTGGAGTCTGGCGGACATTCCTCTGACAACAGAGAGGAAATAGTTTATTATATTAAAATAGATGGACTTCATTAAGTTTAAAACAAACAAAAATTTATTAGTATATTTTTATGGAGTTTATTATCAACAAAATTAGTACTTATTTTATACCCTCTCTACTTTTTTAGATTTTTTAATTTGTGTAAAATTTATACTTGAGACATCTTTTTAAAGACAGAGGGAGTATATTTTAATATGAGTTTAATCCAAAAAAAAATTGAAATTTGTGATATTATTTGAGCCAAGTTTAGACAAATTTATCATAGTCCGAATATGCTATTTCTTGGATTCGAGCCTCATAATTTTAAATTGAACTAAGTTTGAATAACCTTAAACTCGATTGACAGGTTACAAATAGTCTTTTCGTTCTAAAGTTAGACATATATATTTATTTTTAAAAAAATAAAAGAGAAAAATGTATTGTAGTGGGCAGGTATATATATATATATATCGCCATTTCCCCATGATCCATCAATATTCTATACACGGGTGATATTGGGACAATATATCATAGCATATATATTTTCTCTAAACCACACGCTTTATTAATTAACTACCTTTGGGATTTATATATTTATAAAATCGCATCCGCTAGAATATATACTAGCTATGACAAATATTTATATATAATTTCGCTTTTATTAAGCCCATCGTGATTTCGACTGAAGCATGGTCCGCTAGTAATACTATTATAATGGATATAAGTCAAGAATATTTTTATTAAATAAAGATGGTCCGCTCCGCTAATATACTAGCGGATATAAGTCAAGAATAAATGGCCAATATCCCCAGACGCATAAACAACATGCCTATTATAAAAATAAATTACACAAGATCCTCAGACACACGATTTCAAAGAAGATATTACCCCACACGATTTCTTTCCTCGTTATAAAAATAAATTACACAAGATCAGAGCCAATATGCATAATCCCCTCAGTAGTTATTTCAATTCAATTACAACACTAAACAAGATTGTATACATCGTAAAATCCAACATTCTATTTCAACTCAATGACAACATCGCTAAAACAACTGGAAGATTTTCTTCCTGCATCAAAAATCCCATTACATACCGCATCAATTAAGATAAAACACTAGCAATAAAGATTGGGATCTCAAAGAACATAAATTCAAATAAAGAAAACCACATAATTAAGGAGATTAGTATTCGTGATCTTGAAGAAAACCACACAATTAAGGAGATAAGTATTCGCACCTCAAATCACATGAAGAAAAACCACACAATTAAGGAGATTAGTATTCGCACCTCAAATTGTCGTGGTAAGTTTATAATTATGGCGGAAGATATGTTTAATTCTAGTTCCTCAAATTCTTCTCGTGATAATATTGACATGGATAATATTGGTGCTCATAATATGAACCAATCGCGATATTAACCATTCAAAAGTCCATACGAGGGTCGATTTTTTCTACTATCCAAGAGGCGGAAGAATTTTATAAACTATGCATCAAGTAGTGGCTTTGAAATAAAAATTGGGGCAAGTCATAAACATGCCCGCTTCCAACAATTTGTCCAATGACTTTTTTACGTGTACCAAAGCAAGAAAACCGATCGAAAGAAAAAAACAGATGTTGATGATGTCAAGGTAGTAGCGTCAAAAGAAAAAGGGATTCAATAGGTCGCACGATGTGCAAAGCTAGAATGTCCGTTGTTCATCTACAAAAGGAAGATATATGGAAAGTTTCAAAATCGAGTTGACTCACAATCATGATTCGTTACTCCGAGCAAGAAAATTTTCATTCAAACACACTAAAAATATAACTCCGGCTTCTAACTTTAATCAAACTTTAAACAAATACCGAGTGGGCCAAGTACAATGATGAATGTTTTTAGTGAAATAGAGGAGGAGGGAAAATGTTGGTTTCAAAGGATATGGATATTCTAATGTTGTGCGAGATTTAAGACGTGACACGATAGATTCTAACGATGCCCAAGCAAGAACTTCATAAAGATCTCAAAAAACTTTCAAATTGAAAATCCTCTATTTTTTTTACGATATCAAACGAGATGAAGATCATCGATCGCATGCATTTTGTGGATAGATTACCGATCAATGATAGCTTACAAAAATTTTGGGGATGTAGTGACATTTGATACAACTTATCTGGATTTAACAAGTATTCCATGCCTTTTGTTCCATTCATCGGGTAAATCACCATTACCATTCCGCCTTGTTTGGTTTTTCAGACCGATACAGATGAAACGGAGGAGACTTTTTGTCCTGGTCTTTGAGACTGGCTTAATGCAATGAACAATAAGGCACCTGCTACCATTATAATCGATCAAGACAAAGCCATTAACAATGCGATTGCTAGGGTTCTTCCCGAAACACGCCACGACTTTGCACACGGTATATTAAGAATAAATTTCCGTGAGAAATCGATACATCAGATGACGCAGATCCTACATTTAAACATGATTTTAATGGTGTGTGTGTATAAATCATCGATCATCATGAATTTGAGGAGCGATGGGAAAAGTCGATGACAGATTATTTAATCGCATGACCATGATTGGCTACAATCACTCTATGAGGTTAAGACAAATGGATCGCGGCGCATACAAAGAATTTTTTTGCAATGGAATGACGACTACATCCGTGGAGTGAGGGATGAATAGTTTATTCGATGAGTATGTCAATGCGACAACGAAGTATAAAGGAATTCATCGTAAACTCGTAAAAAGCCATCGAGAAGTTAGTAATGGAGAGAGACATGTTCGATTACGCAACCCGTTACTCCTGACTAGAACTACGACTCTTGAATCACCGCTGGAAACGCATGGAGTCATTGCTTATACAAAGGAGATGTTTAGACGCTTTCAGATTGAGATCAGAAATCCCACAAGATATATAATGAAGAAACTTCAACACGTAACAACATCGGACACGAAGTCAGACGTAGCAGTACAAGATAAACGCCAAATAAGAATCCAATGTGTACTTTTATCGTTGTTAAGAATGTTCAACCGGAGATATACAATGTAATTGTAAAAATTTGAACATTCCGTATGCTTTGTAGACACATTATAAGACATATGGTTGCAAAAAGTAAAGACGATATACCTAATAAATACATTTTAAGTCACCGTGTAGAGATGGTAACAAAGTGAACGCCGAACTACCAAAGATTTTGATTGAGATGACCAACCACGAGGAGTCTCTGACGACGCAGATAATTATTTGGTCACATCGCTCCCTACGATTAGCTTCTACGGATCATGCTCCATTAATGGTTTTAAGCATGTCAGACAACAGGTATCGACAATCAACCCATCGCTGAGAAGTTTGACCCTGAAGTTAATGTAAATGGCGTGCCGTAAATTTCAATATGATGATGATGAGGTCGCTCAAGATGAGCCGTTATTAGATCCTATTTGTTCCCAAACAAAGGGGCGCAAGAAAGCTTCAAGAATAAAAGAGGGATCAAGAGGTCGAAGTCGTAAACAATCGAGAAAATGTGCAATATGTAATATGATGACCAATCATGATAAGCGGAACCACTACAAAGTTTTTGGGACAAGACAAGCTCAAGTGAAGTGATATTTATATTTGCTTGTATGAATTTTAAATTTTGGTTTTCTTAAATTTCTTAACCGAGTATTTGAAAGACTTATTTAGTTGAAAATGCATTTCATAAGGCATATGGTTTTTGGAAAGCTCATGTATGTAATAAGAGGCTCATTATGCAAAGATTACAGATTACGCTTTCAAAAGAGGCTCATGTATGCAAAGCAGAATATAATGACAAAGACAATAATGGATTCCAAACAATAAAATAACGATAATAATGGTATCATTTTGAAACTAATCACCCATCTTTATAAAATAACGACACGACAGCTTGGTCAATGTACAATGATTACTCTTCACCCACATCCTCATCTAAATTTTGGTCAATACAAAGATATTTTCAAGGAATATCCTCGCCTTGCACATCCTAAGCTCATGTCCTATTCTAAATCTAAAGTTGAAGCCTCGTGGAGGAGTCCACCTTGTTCCTTCATGATGTTTATCCGGCAAAAAGAAATCCACGATTTTGCAACATAAACGCCACAATCGTCTCAATTCCATTGTTCTCTACCTACTCACACAAAGATTCAACTTCGGGCTTCGATCTTGGCCACTTTGCTTTTAGGATTTGCCACATACTAAGCAACAAAGGAATTAACTCCACCTATAAACCATAAAACAATCATTTAATTCCCTAAACCTCATATGTTTGTGTTATGGAATGAAAAATAAGTAATATATTAAACAACTCACCACAACACCAAAGTATCTTTTGGTATAATTGTGACAATGGCATTAAGGGTTTGTCATCATAAAAAGGATCAAAAAGCCTTATTTTCCACTTGTTCACACTCCAAATAAATAGGCGTAAATGATCGCTGCTTTTCGTTGATGAAGGAACAAATATGTAATCACACTCATGAATTGGGGCACCAACCACGTGGATTGATGTAACTTGTTAAAATTTGAGTGTTGTTGATTTGCTTACATCCCAAGACTTGGTAAGTGTTGGATGCCCAAACCCAAAAAAGACGCTGGCATGAAATAAAAGGTAGCCCATCGTTGATTCCTTCACCTCATCCTAGCTTTCTATCGCTTCAACAACAACAAATATGCATCCAATACACGCGCCCATAACCAACCACTAGGTCTCGTATAGTTCACATCCTTAAACTCTAACTCAGATAGACCACCGGATGGGTATGAGGAAAGTATGATGGGCTCAGAGTTGGACTAAACCAATAGAGATTTAACCAAGTGATTTTTTCAATCTTTAAATACTTGACCGTATGTGTGTGCTTTGTTCCTCTCTCCTTCTAACCTGTAATTTTCATCGTGGTGAGTAGAGAGAGCAAGGCTACCTCGAAGTTTCTCGAGTCAGTAGGTCGGGGTCCCGCCATGTCAATATCCATTTGTCTAACTTGGGGTTGTGTTGGATTTTGTTCGATCGAACCCCTTTGTAATCATTCATGAACTACCGGTATAAAGGTATTGAACCATGACTCGTATATGGTTCTTAACTCACCGGCAAATCAATCGACATAAACTTCACAAAATAGCTAGCCATAGCCTCAATCTAAAATTAAAACAAAAACAAAAATTATATTAGTAAAATAAGGACATCAAATTATAAACACGTAAACATGTATAAAAATTATAACTTTACAAACTTAAAGTGTTTATGTACCATGTATTGGTTAATGAATACCCGTGGCTCGTAATCTTCCCCTTCACGCCTAAAGGGTCGAGGATGGTGTATCCGCCTCCGAGTAATTCTCCGCATCATGTCATGTAATCCCTCAGAGATATATGCCGTAAACCTCCAACACTTGCCCTTCTAAACTCTCCATGTAGGCCTCCCACAACTTAATATAATCGGCCCTATGATTTTCATAATTTATTCTCTCAAACAATTTATGTTCCGCCCTCAACTCCACCCATGTTTTCAAAGATTAGATGGATATGATCGCAAATATCCAAACCGCTTTCATAAACTGTCTGCATTTGAAACTCAACAATGTCGAATGAATCAAAGGTAAACGAATGTTCCACCTAACCTTGCCTCAAAAAGTCCCAACCCAAACGCGTGTCAAATATCCGTATGGACGCCACACCCAACTGCTTCCAACATGTCATCAATCTCTCTCCCAGAAACACAAGATGGTGATGTGGATTTTGCAGGTCGATATTGTTTGAATTTGGATCAAAAGAAGAGTATGACCATGATAGTGCCCTAGGTATCAACTTATGGGAATTAGGCCTAGGGTAGACGACCACCAATGTCAACCCTTTCGTGAGCCCACATCATAAGCAAGGTTGCACATCCCGCAAATTTTTTCGTTATTTTCCGAGTAAATTTCATGCAAAACCCCCTATACAAATGCCCTAAAACCGCCGCCCCCAAGCATATGTAATAATGTCTTCCAATATTTCCAATAACAATAAATACCTAGATGCACAATATTTTTACTCTTCAGAAACAAAATAAATACCACACAAATACAACAGTATGCCTTTAAGGTGTCTTACCACATCATCTCAAGTAGCATCTTTAGGTAATTGTCCATATCTATGTCTTAACCAAGGCAAACTTATGCCCCCCTTTATAAAGATCGCTCCCAATCCTCATCGATACTTGTTGCCCAAAAACCCTTACAAATAATCTTTTGGGATGTTCTAGTTCTCCGCAAGTCAAAGGTTTTCCTAATATAGCAATCCTAATATAAATCCAACATCCTCTAAAGTAATTCGACCTTCCACATTTTAAGTGAAACGATTTGTTTCACACCTCCAACGCTTCAACAAAAGCAGTATACAAGAGATGCATCAATCCTCGACACTACATCTTGATGACAAAATATACCAAACCTAACTGCTCAAGTAGATATTCTTGTTGCTTAGTCAAGTTCCATTCAATTAATTTTGCGTATATCCCGATGATTTCTAACACACCCCTATCCTACAAGTTAAACAGAGGATACATGCATAAATTGTCAAAATATGAAATTTTTTCACAAAATTTTAATAGAAATATGAGATACGGAACATGTACTTACAATATTTTGCCATAAGTCAGAAGATACATGATTTTCTTGGTCCCATAAGATAACAGGATCAAAAGGTCCCGGATTGATATCCATATCGGTCCTAAAATTCAACAAAATGTCAAGTATTAAACAATTTATAAAAATGACATTAAAAAGATAAAAGAGAAGGAACAAATATAAAATACAAACATTTAAATTATAGGGGATCCATATATAGAATTTATAAACATATAAACATATGAATTTATCAAAGCATATTATTAGAATATCCATCCAATTGTTCTAGTAATAAATTTGATCCATAAACTGTTTGAACAAATGGATATAACAAGAACACACTCATCCCCATCCAAGAACAAGTGGATATAAACTAATACTAACAAGAAATAGTAGAATCACACTCATCCCCATCCAAACTAGCTAGCTACTTTTTTTATAAAAACAGATGAAACTAGGTTCAACAAAATAATGGAGAACATCAACATAAATCTTAGATTTTGATATTAATCTACAACCTTACCAAAGAAATTGATTTGATTTCATGAAAGGCTTCGTGATTTCCCCAATTTGCGTAAAGGCTTTAATTTCCCCAAATTTGCATTCAGAGAGCAAGAAATCTCAAATTGATTTGCCTACAACTTGAGAAAGGGTTCTATGATTTGCCAACAGAGAGCAAGAAATCGTATGTAATTCGAATTCAATAGTTGATTTGCCTACAACTCGAGCTAGTGGTTCTATGATTTTCCCCAAAATCGCTTATGCCTCGCCGAAGTTGCAGACTTTTGCACAATGTGCATTTTGCACGATGTTAATACCGCAATACCTTTTTACATATCGATTTCCATCCGCTAAGATTACTAGCGACCACTCATATCGATTTCTATCCGCTAGTATTACTAGTGGACTATGTGAATTGGGCTTGAATTAGTTCACTAACGAGGGGCATTATGGTCCAAAAAATCTCATAATTGCATCCGCTAGTAATATTAATGGACGAGGACATAAAACTCTAAATCCCAAATTAGTTAATTAATAAAACGTGTGGTTTAGAGCCTATATGCTAATATTTGTCCCATAAAGATATAGATGCTATGGATCTACTTCTATATATATATATATATATATATATATAACCCATATCTCTCATGTTCACACACACAAAATCTTTTCTCTCTCTCTTCTTCACACACACAAACAAATAGTAATAATAATAATAATAATAATAGTCTTAATAATAATTATAATAGTCTTAATAATAATAATAATACTAATAATTATAATAGTATTAATAATAATAATAATTATTATAATAGACTACTACTACTACTATAATAATAATAATAATAATAGTAATAATTAATAGTAATAATAATAATTAATAGTAATAAAAAATAATAATTATTATAGTAATAATAATAATATTAATAAGTAATCTATAAAATAAAGATTGATTCATTCTAATTAATTTAAGGAAAATATAAGTAAGGTTCAGATTCATTTTAATTTTAATTCAAAATATTAATAATTATAATTATAATTATAATACTACTAATACTACTACTAATAATAATTATAATAATAATAACTATTATTATAATAATAAGAACAATAATAATAATGTTTATTATTATTATTATTATTATTATTATAATTATAATTATAATAATAAATTAATAATAATTATAATAATACTATTATAATGTTGATAATAATAATAGTAATAAAGTAATAATAATTATACTAATAATAATAATAATAATAATAATTATTATAATAATAATAATAATAATAATAATAAAATTAATAATACTAATAATAATAATTATTATTATTATTATTATTATTATTATTATTATTATTATTATTATTCTGTGGTGTGGTGAATTATGATAATTATTATTGATGATTGTAAATTTTGTAGACAAGTTTAGATTTTTCTGGATATCTATTTTTAACGGAAAATTAATTATTGTGGTAGTGTGGTAAATTATGATAATTGTTATGTCTGGTTGTAAGTTATTTTAAGCTACAAAGAGTCTTTTACATAATATAGTATTTTTTTTAATTTTAATCTAATTTTTCATATAATCAGGCCTTGAGCACTAACAATTATTACTCTATATAATAAAAGCAGTAACCCATTTTGAATCTTTCATTTGACCAAAGCTGATAATTTTGATTCATTTTAACTTAAGTTTTCAACTTAATCTAAAGGCTCATATTTCTTCCCGCCAAAATCAAATTCACCCTACAACCTACTCTCTCTCATGTTCACACACAAAATCTTTTCTCTCTCGCTTCTTTCACACACACACAAACAAATAATAATAATAATAATAATAATAGTACAAATAATAATTATAATAATACTACTACTACTACTACTAATTATTATTATAATAGTACTACTAATAATAATAATAGTAATAATAATAATTATTATAATAATAATACTAATACTAATAATTATAATAATAATAATAATAATAATAATAATAATAATAATTATTATTATTATTATTATTATTATTATTATTATATAATCTATATAATAAAACAGAATCCATTTTGAATCTTTCATTTGACAAAACACAAAGACGGTTCAGATTCATTTTAACTTAATTCTTTCAACTTAATCTAAAGGCTTATATTTCTTCCCGCCCAAATCAAATTCACCCATACAACATACGCTCTCTCATGTTCACACACAAAATCTTTCTCTACTCTCTCTTAATAATACACAAATAATAATAATAATAATAATAATAATAATAATACTACTACTAATAATAATAATTATAATAGTAATAGTAATAATAATAATAATAATAATAATTAATAGTAATAATAATCTATTAAATAAAGATTCAGATTCATTCTAATTAATTTGGGCGGAAAAACACAAGTACAGTTCAGATTCATTTTAATTTTAATTCAAAATATTAATAATAATAATAATAATAATAACTATTATTATAATAAGAAGAAGAACAATAACAATAATAATAATAATAATTATAATTATTATAATTATAATAATAAATTAATAATAATTATAATAATACTACTCCCTCCGTCCCAGGATAAGAGTCTTGGTGAATTTTTCACGCATATTAAGAAGAAAAATAAACTAACAAAATTGCCCATAATAATATGTCATTAAATATGGAGAGAGAATTAGAATAAGAAAAGTATGAGATATTTAATGATACGGGCATAATAGGAAAAAATCTGTAAAAATTTGATTATTAAAGGAAATTGGACATTTAATATGGGACTGCCCAAAATAGTAATAAAGACTTTTATCCTGGGACGGAGGGAGTATTATAATAGTGATAATAATAATAGTAATAAAGTAATAATAATTATACTAATAATAACAATAATAATAATAATAATAGTAACAATAATAATAATTATTATAATAATAATAACAATAATAATAATAATAATAATAATAATAATAATAATAATAATTATTATTATTATTATTATTATTATTATTATTATTATTATTATTATTATTATTATTGTGATTTAACCCCAAAATAGGTCCATTCCACCCAACCCATTCTCGAGTCGCCAAATACATGGTATGTAAATAACTACAACTTCAATAATACAAATGTCGTGTGAAATAATAATAATACATACTTTGAGTTTAAATACGAGATATTACTTAAATGCATAATATCCACACGCAAATAAATCCCCATCATAATTATTGATACATTATTTTACAAAATGGTGAGGACTACTAAACAACTCTCTCAGAACCTTCATTCCATACCCCGACTCGATCCTCGCTATGTTCTCACCTCCCGAGGAAGAAAATGGAACAACAAGGAAAAGGGTGAGCTCAACTAGCCCAATAAAGAATATTATGACTAAGATAATATACAACAAATTATCGTTCGCCTTCAACAGGAAAAATCTAATAGAATACAATAGACAACAAGTTTTAGATCAACAAATGCGCAGTAAATAAAGAATCCATTAGAAGAGTCACGTAGAGAATGAATTTACTGTCTTCTAAGATTTAAAAGTCCATCATCAATATTTTATCCTCAGAACAACAATCAATATACATCTTTAATCATCTTTTGCACTATGTGCCAAAGATATTCATATGTATCACCAGTTGGTCAGTGTTCATCTCAACACTGCTCATCTTTGCACTACGGCCAAAGAGATTCATCGCTTTAATCATTCATCTTTTCATACACATGTGCCAAAGATATTCATCAATTTAATCATTCATCTTTGCACTACTGAGCCAAAGATATTCATCAAGTATCACCATTAAGGACTGGGATGATGAAAATATTTTAAGAAGCGAATCCGGTGAGATAGAAGGACAAATATTGTGGATTCGTACAACAGTTTATCCAAGATCGATAATACTTCATAATAAAGCGATTTTGAAGCGAACTCAAAAAATAACGATCAAAACATGGATACAATCAAAGATAGTAGCCAAAATAGACATCTTGGACAAAACGAAAAATTTTCATTTTCGGTTGAATAATGCCGATTCGTGAATAAGGTTGAGTTCGAGAATATATTATTAAAATAATATATTTAAATGAATTATTTTATCGAAAAAGATAAAATATTAATTTTCAACAATTGTCACATTAAAATTTTTCCATCTATATCCACATAAAATCAATATCATATAAATCAATAATTAATTATTCACAAATAATATTATAGAATCACATTACTAACAACCGTGCGGTTCGAGAAAGAGGGGCTTTCCAATAAGGATTTCTCCCATTGGCGCCGCAATTAGTTAACCAAACCTCTCCTTAGATGAGAACTTTCTAGACATTGCCAATAATGTTATCGATAATATTATTCAAATAATATGAATTATTGATCCGATAATGGAAAATATCGCTAAATGACAATTATTGAAACAAAGTAATAATATAAACTAAAGAACGCAACAATTATTGAATCAATAAAATATTGAGCAAAGAATTCATTGTAATAATTATTGAGTAGTGCCTTCTCACGTAAGAATCAATAATTCAACAATCTTGTGGAATACCGTGTCTGCCATTGCATGAACCACGCCAGACATCGTATTTTAACCACCGTGTAACCCAACAAGTGATGTTAATGGTAACAATTTCTAGGATTATTTATAAAAACACATACTTGTCGCTTTTCCTCATCCGATGCTTATTCACGGTATGGGGCCCACAAATGATCAAGCTGCTACTGTCAGACGGATATTCTCGATAAAAAAGAATATTCCATGACCAAACGAATATTCCCGATAATAATGAATATTTTATAACCACTTGCTTATTTTGTAAACTTTGCACATTTCACCCATAACCAAAGCATTATATCAAATTACCACCTTATTAATCAAGAATAATAATTAGAGGAAATTCGATTTTTATTTATAAAAATTTGGGGTCTTACAACCTCCCCTCCTTATGAAATTTCGTCCTCGAAATTGACGCGTGACGTCGACTGGTGTATCGAAAAGATGAAGATACCTCGCTTTCATTTCCGTTTTTCAACTCCCGTGTCATTTCCTCAATAACATGGTTTCTCCACAAAACTTTAACTTGTGGTATGACCGTCGACGTAGTACATCGCTTCTTCCTATCCAAAATCTTGGATGTACCTCCTCGTATGTTAAGTCTTCGCTATCTCGCTTGGTTCTAACTCAATAATGTGGTTCGGTCGTCCACATATTTACGTAACATCGACACGTGAAAACGCGTTATGAACACGTCATACTTGGCGGTAAAATGAGTCTATAGGCCGCGATTCCTACTCGATCGAGGATTTCAAATAAACTAATAAATCAAGGTTTGAGCTTTCCTCACATCGCCAATTCTCGCTTTTGGAATAACAACTTTTGCACCTCCTTCTTCATATTCATCACTCGGTGTAAATTTTAGCGATTTTAACTTTATCGATAAAAGTCGATTATACTCAGATATCATCACGTGGGTACTTAGAGTCTTTAACTCTATCTTCATCATTTAGTAAGTTATCGATGAGATGAGTCTTTGACAATATCGTCACTTTCATCAGATACGATCTTTTACTCAACACGTCAATACCACGCTCGCTTTTTCGAGGATGGTATGGTCGCAATATGTGCCGAAATGAGTCTCTTTCTTAAGTTCTTCAAACTCTTCCCACATTCCGCACTCCATTCAAATTTTGTATCTCTACGAATTAAAACTTAGTTAATGGACTAGCGATTTGAGAAAATCTTTCCACGAATCTCCGATAATAACCAACTAAGCCTGTAAAGCTACGATTTCGATTAGTGACTTAGGTTGCTCTCAATCGTAACTCATATCCCAATCTTGGATAAAGACGTCACAATGACACCTATCGCCTTTCTTACCGCACGAATATGGCGCCCCCTACGGAGAGTCCGGCTTCTTTGTGTATTCCATAAAGGAAGTCACCAGATAAAGGCTCGGGTACAAACTCTTGTACTTGGGTTTTTAACTCCTGAAATTCAATAGGAACCATTCGGTATGAGATTTTAGAAATGGGTTTTGTACCGGATTCAAAGTCGATACAAAATTTAATATCAGGCTTTGGGAGTAGGCCAAGAAATTCCTCAGGAAATACGTCAGGAAATTCACTAACAACAAAAATATCATTCAAATCTGACGTATTATTGTTCAAGTCCATAACATGGCTAAGAAAGCTTGACATTCGTTTTTCAATAAACAAATAGCTTTGTGGTTTGATATGGCGGTGTTTGACTTCAATGGTTTGGTTGCTTAAATTCAATAACAGTTTGCTTAGGAATATGAAAACTAACAACCTTACAAAAGCAATCAATTTGGCATGATGAGTAGTTAACCAATCAATCCCTAAAATCACATCAAAAACAAGTATCTTTAAAGAGATAAGATCAACAGGTAATGTGATAGTGCCAACCTGAATCAAGCAAGATTTCTAAACAACGGATGTAATGAAAGTTTCTCCTAACGAAGTCTCCAATAATAGGTCAAAGTCTAATTTCTCCGTAGTCAAGTTCAAACGTTGAGGTAAAGCAAGAAGAGATAAAAGAATGGGTAGAACCAGGAATCTAGTAAGGTATAAACTTCGTAAGAATTATAATTAACTAACCCGTCTTTAAACTCATTCGGGTTCTCAGATTTTAATGGGGTCACGACAAACGTCAGGAACCGTTGTCTTTGACTTTTACAGGACATCCTTTTGAGTCACCATTCCATTGGACTGGGTTTCGATACTGCATCAATCTCGAAAGCGATGTGGCCTTCTTTTCCACGGTTGTAACATACCTTGGATTGTTGTGGATGCCAATGATATGTCCCTCTTTTCCGCATTTGTAACATCTGACCGGTGGTCTTTCTCCTCCTTAGAACCGATTCTTTCATCGGTGACATCTTCACATGGTCGTTGTTGAATCTCCTCTTTTAAAATCTCTCCCGACTCGCTTCTTCTATTTTCATGGCCACGATTACCACCGAGTGGTTACCGCTTTGTCCGTATTCTTCTTTCTTCACCGTTGGTTATCGTTATTCGATGATTCTTTATCCTCAGTATGATCCTGGTTATGGTCCCTCGGTTGAACGTATTTCGTTATCTCATTTCTAACAATCGAGCCTGCTGACAACATCTGAATAAAGAGAAAATTTATGAGAAATGAGATACTGACGTATGCCGGGTTTCAAACCTTTCAGAAATATCCGCGTTATACGTTCCTCATTCTCCACCAAATGAGGTGCAAACCTGGATAACTCCACGAACTTCGCCTCGTACTGAGACACCGTCATGTTGTTCTGTTCGAGTCTAATAAACACTACCTCCTTCATATGACGAATACTATCTGGAAAGTACTTGTCGTTGAACAGTTTCTGAAATCTTTCCCAAGACATGTTAAGTGCATCCGGTGAGTACGCTTCATGATTCCACCGGTGTCCGCGCTTCGCCACGGAACATAAAGGTGGCGAATGGAACCTTCGTTCCTCCGTGCACCCCAAGACATCGAATATCTTGGTAATTTGCTTGACCCGCGTTTACGCTTTTGATCGGATCCGGCTTTCCATGGAAATCTGGTGGTCCCAACGACTCCTTGCTTCATTTGGTCATGATGAATGGCGTTGCCATCATTTCCACCAGTATTTTGTACACGAGTCTCCTAAATCGATTTTGCATGAAGCGCAAAAAAAGCTCCTAAACATTCCATCGTTCATCGTTTGCTTTCGGTAGTGTTGTTTCAGGAGGAATATTGCCTTCCTGCATTGCACGTTCTCCCGGCCATGCGACTAAAGGTTGTTCCACAGCCTCATAAACTCCATTGTTAACGTTCTCGTGACCATTCTTAAATCGCCATAAAACAAGGGTTAATTAAATAAATTAACATATCACATAATATCCTATATTATAATGGATCAACAAATAAGCTTAGGTAGGACACACTAGCGAAGGATTTACTCGCTCTCCCCTCATAGTTCTATTCCCGATCTCCGCCAGAGATCATATCCCTAAGCTCGATACCAATCGTGGCGACCCCAAAATAGGTCCATTCCACCCAACCCATTACGAAGTCGCCAAATACATGGTACGTAAATAACTACAACTTCAATAATACAAATGTTGTGTGAAATACGACAATACATACTGTGAGTTTAAATCTGAGATATTGCCGATACAGACAATATCCACACGCAAATAAATCCCCATCATAATTATTGATACATTATTTTAAAAAATGGTGAGGACTACTAAACAACTCTCTCTAGAACCTTCATTCCATACCCCGACTCGATCTGCCATGTTCTCACCTCCCGAGAAGAAAATGGAACAACAAGGAAAAGGGTGAGCTCAACTAGCCCAAGAAAAGAATATTATGACTAAGATAATATACAACAAATTATCGTTAGTCTTCAACAGGGAAAAATCTAATAGAATATAATGAGCAACAAGTTTTAAATCAACAAATGCGGTGAAAGAAGAATCCATTAAGAAAAGTCACGTAGAGAATGAATTCTACTGTCTTCTAAGATTTAAAAGTCCATCATCAATATTTTATCCTCAGTAACAACAATCAATATACATCTTTAATCATCTTTTGCACTACAGCCAAAGATATTCATATATATCACCACAATTGGTCATATTTCATCTCAACACTGCTCATCTTTGCACTACGGCCAAAGAGATTCATCGATTTAATCATTCATCTTTGCACTACTGGGCCAAAGATATTCATCAATTTAATCATTCATCTTTGCACTACGGGCCAAAGATATTCATCAAATATCACCATTAAGGACTGGGATGATGAAAAATATTTTTAAGAACGAATCCAATTGAGATAGAAGGACAAATATTAGGGATTCGCATACAGCGGTTTATCCAAGATCGATAATACTTCATAATAAAGCGATTTTGAAGCGAACTCAAAAATAACGATCAAAACATGGATACAATCAAAGATAGTAGCCAAAATAGACATCTTGGACAAAACGAAAAATTTTCATTTTTCGATTGAATAAAGGTGATTCGTGAATAGTCAGATATCGTGAATAGTCTTAGTATACGTGAATAGTAACCCGGACACAAAAAGATAGAAATTTCACAAAAAAAAACATCTTCACGCTTCGTGAATAGTACTTTCGTGAATAATAACTCATGAATAAGAATCGTGAATAATAGCTCATGAATAGTAACTCGACATGAAAAATTCCAAATTTGATAAAAGTTCAACCAATATTTTGGCATAATGATATTGAAGAAAATAATATCATTTTGAAAGAAATAACATTCTTTACCTCAAAATAACCGTATCTTCGATTTGAATTTTTTTCGGTATAGTCTTGTAAACTCATGACGTAGTATAGCAACACTCAAAGTATACTCACAAGAATACGCCGATAATATAGAGAGAAGAGAAAACTTAGTTTCGGTGTGATTTTCAATTCTAACTTAGCCTCTATTTATAGGGAAAATGTTAGAACGCTAAATGAGACTAAATTAATAAAATATATTATTATTAATTCCAAATTCCTACCCACATGTTTTGAAAACTCTAGCATGCCTTCTTTGGTCAAAAACATCAGCCACCCATGTGCCAACAACCACAAAAACGTTTTTCTTATATAAAATAATTAAAACTTCCAAAAATCAATTATTTGAACTCGGAACTTCAATAATTCATGATAAATAGCCCTTTTATTGGAAAATTGAATCTCGTGACTTTTTATAGAAAATTCAATTTTCTACAACTTTGCGAAGAAAGTTTTTCCAAATTCCAAAATGAAATTATCCAAATCCATAAATGAGAGATTTTACGATCTATAATCAATTTTAGGTCGAGAATTGTGTCCACCAAACACACAAAACATATGTTAAATATTTAATGCCACAAAATACTCTACCTCCTCATATACTCATATATCCCACATTCATTATAAAAATATCACAGTTAATATATTATTAAAATAATATATTTAAATGAATTATTTTATCGAGGAAAAAGATAAAATATTAATTTTCAACAATTGTCACATTAAAAATTTTCTCCATCTATATCCATATAAAATCAATATCATATAAATCAATAATTAATTATTCACAAATAATATTATAGAATCACATTACTAACAAACATACGGTTTCTGGGAAAGAGGGCTTTCCGATAAGGATTTCTCCTACATGGCGCAATTAGTTAACCAAACCTCTCCTTAGAGCGTAACTTTCTAGACATTGCCAATAATGTTATCTCGATAATATTATTCAAATAATATGAATTATTGATCCGATAATGGAAAAAATTGTGCGTTGACAATTATTGAAACAAATAATAATATAAACTAAGAACGTAACAATTATTGAATCAATAAAATATTGAGCAAGAATTCTTGTAATAATTATTGAGTAGTGCCTTCTACGTAAGAATCAATAATTCAACAATCTACATGCAATACTGGTGTCTTCTTGTATAACCACACGCGTACATCAGTATTTTAACGACCGGGTAACTAACCCACGTGTTAAGCGGTAACAATTTATCCGTTATTTATAAAAACACATACTTGTCGTTTTCCTCATCCGACAGATTTATTACATTATGGGGCCCTGAATAAATGACTTGCTAAATCGTCATACGGATATTTTCCGAAAAAAAGAATATTCCATGACCAAACGAATATTCCCAAACAATAATGAATATTTTATAACCACTTGCTTATTTTGTAAACTTTGCACATTTCACCCATAACCAAAGCATTATATCAAATTACCACCTTATTAATCAAGAATAATAATTAGAGGAAATTCGATTTTTATTTATAAAAATTTGGGGTCTTACAATTATGGTGGTGTGGTGAATTATGATAATTGTTATTGATGATTGTAAGTTTTGTAGACAAGTTTAGATTTTTCTGAATATCTATTTTTAATAGTAAATTAATTATTGTGGTAGTGTGGTAAATTATGATAATTGTTATGTCTGATTGTAAGTTATTTTAAGCTGCAAATAGTCTTTACATAATATAGTATTTTTTGAATTATAATCTAATTTTTCGTTACACCGTACCTTCAGGCACGGACAATTACTAATGTGTATATATATATGACCACCTCTCAAATTAATTAGTTATTTAATTATTCCCTTATATAGTAGGTTTATAGCAGAAGATCTGTTTATGGTCGGAGAATCCATAAATTCCTCCCTCCCTACTTATGGTCAAAACATTACACATGGGTTTCAAGTAATGGAGATCCCCTTTTCAAAAAAAAAAATAATGGAGATCCCAATTTATTAGTACTATACATAACAAGGTAAATATAGATAATAGATCTTATCCAAATTAATTGAGTCATTTTATACAATATATATCATATTCATAATTATATTAAAATTTTCATATCATTTGTTGTATTATTATTTCAAGGGTAGATATTAAAAAACATATACAATGATTTTAATATATATACAACTCTTTAATTTCATGTTCAATGTTCAAATTATAATATCAAATGCCAAATGACACACACACACATATTATCAATAGTAAACGTGTTTTGCATTACACATGTTATCAGTATAATCAAAATTTAATAAAATGACAATCAGCTTAACTACGTTGAACACCTTAAAATATTGTAAGTTAATTGATTAATAAAAGAATAAAAAAATAAAAAAAATACCATCAATAAATTTAGTAATTAAATTTGACAAAACTAGTTCTCTCTTTTATACTTCTATATAACAAGACAATTGAAAATCTTATTCAAATTAATTTGGTAAGTCATTTTAAAAGCAATTTGGTCATTAACTTATAATTTTAAATACAAATTATACAATAATATTAATACATGCTCAAATACAATAAATATAATTATATTTCATATCTATACATACATGAATGCATGAATCTCATAATAAAAAATTATAAAAATATTAATATCAACTTACTTATTTATTTCTTTTTAATGTACTATACAATTGTAAAAAGGGATAAATCAACTTTTGGTATCTGTACTGGGACAAGATTTACAATTTGGTACCCGAAGTGAAAAAAGTTACAAAATGGTGACTGTACTCGAAAAATGTTGCACTCCGTTAAACATTAGGGACATGACTTACAATTTGGTACCCGAAGTGAAAAAAGTTACAAACTAGTTATTGTACTTAAAATTTTTTATAATGTGGTGCTTGTACTTTCCAATTTTTAAATAATTGTTAAAATTGATCCAACGGGAGAGACAAACATACAGAGAGAGAAGCGAAGTCGACGCGAAGAAGATCCTCGATGTTTTGTTCCATCTTTTCTTGCCTCCCACATTCGCACCATTGCTCCACAGTGGCACCGACTTGGGAACTCTGGTGTAATCCATTCATTTATGTTGCATGAATTACAATCTTCTTCTCCGATTTTATTTACGATTCCACTCCAAGACGAGCTCATCCTTTCAATTAAACACTGAAAACTCTTTAATAAATATATGGGAACCAGTAATCAATGGAGAATCGAGACAAGAAGAATGATGATGAAGAAGAGAACCTTAATTTTTAAAATGTAATAAAGATGAAACCCTAATGTTTAATCTGAATTGTAATATTTTTCGAAAGACAATCACCAGGATTTGTAATTTTTTCATTTTGGTACAAAATTGTAAGTCGTGTCCCTAATATTTAAGAAGTGTAACATTTTCGAAAGACAATCATGGGGTTGCAACTTTTTTTCACTTCGGGTACCAAAATGTAAGTCATGTACCAGTACAGGTACCAAAAGTTGATTTATCCCATTGTAAATATGATACACATACAAATTATCTTCAACACTATATGAATTATGTCAATAAAAATTGATAAATATATATATCAATAAAAAATTATTAAAATTTTGTAAAAAAAAGTTATATAAACTTAGCCCGTGCTCGAGCCATGGGCTATCAAACTCGTATTTATTGACCACAATCATATATATATATATATATATATATATATATATATATATATATATATATATATATATACTTAGAACTACTTTATCTCCCAATATTCTTGTTTTCATGATTCAGGAATCATACATATTCGGTTAATTAGATCCAGAGATGTTGGGGTAGAAGCTATTACAACTTGTACGTACGTTATGTGCCAACTCTAAGAAGCACAATCGTAGAACCATACAGGAGACAATTAATGCTTAATTGGGTGAGTGAGCAATCCACTATATGTATATATGTATGTATGTACAAGTTTGAGCAACTATTCTATTCTATGTTAGTGGTTTCACTTATGATCGAAGTTTTGCTTTTAATTTTTCTGAATGCTCTACACTTGAGTGCTACTACATTGACATCTAGTCAAATTACCAAATAAATACGTTCTCACTCACTTCTTCCGAAATATTAGATTAATTTTAATATTTTAAAATCTCCTTAAGATATTTTTAACTTAATTCATAATTAATATAATTGATGTGATCAATTTAACTTTTAAAGATATTATTTTTAACTTTTTAGATTTTTGTAGATACTTTATTATTTCATCATTGTATTAATTATTTAAAATTAAAATAATTAATAATTTAAAAGGTCAAATTTAATCATATATTTCGGAACAAGGAATTAAGTACAATATATTTTATCATCTAAGTTGGCGACTTGGCGTTATGCATTTTTAACCCAAATTTTGGTGTAATTCAGATTTAGTTTTCTGCATGCACCAAAAAGATATCCCAATCCGGTGGTTGCAGCCATTTCAATAGAATTTAGAACGAATTTCATTTTTTAATTAACAAAAAATGTTTCTTTTCTTCTTTTTTTGCCCCAACATTTTTCTGCTTCAAAGATAGTTTAACAGAAAAAACAAACATACAATATATGCTCAAGTCCACCGAAAATAAATGAAAAAATTGGCTTTTCTTTTTCCTTCATGTTAGGTTGCTTAACTTCTACTTCAAGGTCAAATTTTTTTTTCCGGAAGCGAGGCTTTAGCAACCTTGTACTCAACTAATTCTTCTATTTCGACCAGTCTACCCGCAAGATGAGAACAATTATACCAAAAATACCCCATTCCATCCGAAATTTATGCTATAAGACAATAATCCATTTTGCCAAATCTATCTATCTATGCCAAAATATAACAAGATAAATACGGAGTCATTTTAGTTAGTCCTGAGTCTACTCAACAATTCAAGTTTGGTGACTCGATCAATAGCCCAATTTTTTTTTTTTTATTTTCATGTCTTTTTGGTCATAAATTTTGATATTTCTAAAACGACTCAAATGAACAAAAGTTAAGTTTTTCAATGTATCCTTTCGTAACCAGCTAAAATGCCGCTCAATTGGTAGTCAATAATACTCCATATCATATTGAATTTTTTAGTTATTTGGGCATGTCCAAAATCAAAAGGAAGAAGAAGAGTACGAAGGGAGACTATTTAGAAGAAAAAAATATAAAGAAGGGAGATTTGGGTAATATGTCAGTCATAATATAAATATACTTGTCGCTTGGCTTGTCAAGTTGTTATTAAATAATAATGCTAATATATATATTAAGCATTTAACATCATAACCCCTCGATCAGTTGTTTCATAAATATATAATTCACACTGCATGAACGAGTTTTTTTAAATATATGGCTTAATTTCTTATGCAAATGAATAGTTGATCCCAACTGCTTTGAGATTTAACAATTAGCTTCATAGTTCGGGTCTATGAATTGATCGAAAATTAATTACCATCAACATTTTGAAATAAAAAAATAAAATTTTACTCCCATAAAGAAATTAATCATGTATATATCAGGCCAAGGTACTCATGTACATATATCTTTTTACGTTGAAAAGATGAAAATTGTGTTGAAAACATGCATCAGCTTCCTAGATGAAACATCACTAACATGCATGCAGTAGAAAGTAATAATATTCCAGAGTGATATAATGAACATTGTTCCGTACATTTCCAACATAATCGAATCTAGCTTGCTGCACCAACATCAGCACACAATATACAGTAGTGCCTCAGCACATGCACTATTTATGTTTCACATGATGATGCACACGCACACAGTGGAGTACGTAGTCCCAGTTATGAGAGCCAATATCAGTAATGCATTAGCAATGACAGCGGAGCTGGTGTCACATATATAATAATGGAGTGCCACAGCTAGCATGGAATCAGTAACAAACTTTTAACCATGGTTAAAAGTTAATTAATTGTAAACTATATATAGTTATATAGTTAATTTACTCGATCGGTATTATAGTTAGTTTACAGATAGTATAAATATATAAGAACTTGTACTGCTTTGTTCTTAAGTAATTGTAATATGAAGAATTATCAGATTCATACTATTTCTCTGTTCTCTAGCTGATTTCATAATTGAATCTAACAAAATCAAATCTTTTTCTGAGTAAAATTAAAAACATAATCGATTTTATGTATAAAAAATTAAATCTTTTTCCGAGTAAAATTAAATCAAATAAAGCTTCACAAATTTAAGGTGCGAGGGATACATGCATGTTTTCTGTACGGAGATATCTTATTTTAAACAAATACAGTCATAAGAAAATAAGTGGTAAGAGAAAGCTAATAAAATTGGTAAAATTATGAAGAAACATGTGGTGGAAACAGTACTAGCATAAAAACTCATAAATTAGGGCTGACAAGCTCCCAAAAAGAGAAAAAGAAGGGACAAAAGAAAAAGAGTTGTACGAAAATGTTGACAATCACAACAAAATCATGGAATAAAAACTTGCTGTAGATCGACCCTAATCACATGACAAACACATATTTAGCATAATTCCCTACAATACTCTTTGAATATATATATATATATATATATATATATATATATATATATATATATATATATATATATATATATATATCTATATAGCGTGCCATCAGTCAGCTAGCATTTGATTCAACATTTTCAACAACTCTCTAGGATGTGAAATGCTACGTCAACAAAGCCTCCGTTCATGAAAATATACATATATATTTAAGGATCCCTTCCTTGTACTATATATTGTCTTATCTCTCTGGCAAATAATTTAATTATTGCTACTATATATATATATATATATATATATATATATATATAAACTTAAATTTATCATAATGAGCTAGCTAGGTTAATTATATTTCACCACATATCTAAGAACTTGCTCTTCTATAAAAGGTTTTCACTATTGCCAATTCAGTATGGCACCATATTAGTGATTCTAAGCTTTTCACCGTCGATCTACCCTAATGTGGCGGCTGGCTGGTTCTCATCACCATCGTTCCCGAAGCTTTTATTGGAGCATTGACTGGCCAGGGGTGGAGCTTGCATGCATGCAAAAACACGAAAACCAAAACTTAATCAAATTAAGGCTTTCTTTTTACAGCAGCACAGAAATGTAACTTCTTGATATAGTACTATATATAACAAGATTAATGCATTAGTTTAATTCTACGATCTTCACAAAGAAGACAATATTATAATCCTAGCCTGGTCTTCCTAGATATATATATGTATGTTACTAACAAATATACAAGTGCTGTCATATATCTCGTCCCAACGTACCTAGCTATGCCACTGCCTAAGACAGACATTCCTGTTGACGTTTCGTTGATCAGTCATTATACAAAAACAAAACACAAAAAAAGCAAAAAATTAAAAAAAAAATTGCTAGCTATTTACCTGATCATTCACAAGAAAGGTATCTAACCTGAAGACATGACACGCATCTCTTACCACACATAATAAGTAGCTAGCTAGGCACCCTGCACCCTAATTTGGTCATATATATGTTTACAAGTAAGATCTCCACTACTCTAGGATGAAACTACTTAAGAAAGAAATTCTCAAAATTAACCAATCGTTAATTAATGCGTACTACTCAAACTAGATATGCATGCTCTTGCAAAAACCAGAAATACATTTTTATGTATATATATGTGTGTGGATCATGTGTATTCCGTTTATTGGAATGAAACTAATACATGGTAAACAAAGAAGTTCATGTTTTTTTCCTTTTAATTACTTCATTTCACAGGCTTCAGCATCATTATGGAAAATATCTAAGTCTTCGGGCAGGTTGATGGGCTTTCTCAACTTTACAGATCAATGGAAGTTCAAACGCGCGCCAAATGCTTTTATTTTGTTATAGTCCCTTTCTCAGCAATGGATACCATCATTTTATATTTTAAAGTTCGATCATGAACGAATATTATTAAAATTATTTTATTCTTTGAAATCCTTCAATTATTTGGATGCTCCAGAAGAGTGTAAATCATCTGCAGATTTGTTTCATAAATAGAATAGGTATATATAAAGTTGTAAGAATTATATTTGCATCAAAAATATATGACCTAAATATGCAGCAAACTTAGGTATTCTAGTTCTACTGCAATTTTCTATCAACCTCATTGATTAAAATAAATAAATTCGATAGATTGGACTTGATTTTTTCTCTCCATCCTTTTTTCTTTCTTGTTTTTTTTCTTTCTCAACTTCTTTCTTTCTAGACAATTAGTACAGAAGGTAATTAACAAAAAATCGAAAGAGTGTTGCAGTATAATTAATCAAAGAGTAAGCAAGATGAACTAATATAAGAATTTTTATTAGTAGTATAATTTCTATCTCCAACACCTGGTAATGAAATATGAATTACAGAAAGACCCCATCATATATGTATATAGATAATCTATGCATGTGAGTATTCACTCACATTATTGAAAACTGCCTTCTTACTTTAGGCAGTAGCTAGTAAACACAGAGAGATAGCAAACCCTTACAAACCCTAACCTAATTGGCATATATCATGAAACATACTTCATCATTCCCCTTAATTATACACATCATACATACATATATGTATATATATATATTCATAGATATCCATATGGCAGATCGAATAATCCTTGCAATTAAGTACTATAACCTGCTGGGAGTAATTCAGTCCCTTATTCATATGGTCAAACCCAAATCTATTATATATAATTAATGATAGATAACTTAATAATTGAGTAGGAGAAATTCATAATTTAGTCACGGCTCATGATCACTTATCTCCAAACAAATAGCCAAGAGATGAATCTCCACCAGGAACTGATTTCACCTTTGTAGATGGACGACCCTGAAATATATATATATATATATATATATATATATATATATATATATATATATATGTATGTGAAAATTAAATAAAATGAATTGAAGATCTATTTTATTTTCATTGAAAAGGTGCAAATATTCATTATAAATATCACTTTTGAACTTTATAATATGTAATAAATAATTACTCACTGTGATGAAGTTTCCTGAATTTTGGCCGTCGGATCTCTGATAGTTGACGGTGGCAGTATCGATACCATATGGCGGTATGCAAGCTGTTGGGGAGGCCGGAGGGCCAGTATCTTGTTGATTATCAGAATCAAAAAGGTAGCCCAAAGAACTCTGCCCTCCCCCATAGCTTCCCCCTCTACTCATGCCCACCTACCTTGAGAATTATTTTTCTTTAGATAAAAGGGTGAGAAAGTAGCAAGCCTCAAATATGTTATAACTCAAGTATTTGAGCATCTATTTATATATCCATGTTGGATGCTTTTGGAAAGTTCAACGAATAAGTCTAAATGGTTTAGTCTTGGTCCAAGTTTTTTTTTTGTATATAATTTATATACATTTATTTTAGTTAGTACTAAATGGTTTAGTCTTCACATATAGTGAAATTATAATTGCTATATTTATCGTAAGGAAAATAATATATATTTTGAATTAGGATCTTTTTATGATTCAAATTTAAAATGTATTGTAATGTGACATAATGATGATGAGAGAGATGATGATGGGGTGTGTTAGAATGGAGATTCCATTTTATTTGAAATGAAGAAGATAACTATAATTGATAATCATATAATCATATTCAATCTATATGTACATATATTTGTCACAATCGTAATTTGGTAGAAAAATTAAAAGCAATTAGTAAATACTATATAACATTTTTGTGAAAAGAAAGAGCAATATAAGTAATTAATATTGTCAAAACAATAAATATCGCTACAACAATTATAAAAATATTATTAAATGTATATTTATTCCAACAATAACTACCGCCAAAATATAATTATGCATGGTGTTCCAAATATGTCTGTATTAGGGTTTACTCCAAATTAACTTTGCAATAAATGAAGTTACTTCTACTGCCCTTTGATACTTATATAGGAGTAGTTTAGGTGAACAATATTGGAATTGGCTTCTTTTCTGCATTGATCTTACGAAAGGAGAAATAGAGAATGATATTGTTAATGCTGCAATATAATGTATAATTTGTACTACAATATTATAAAATCAATATGAAACATTTTTAGTTTCAAATTAAAGAATCTATTTAATTTGAGTGAATACAATAATTATAAATTATCTAAAAATATTATTAATTATGAGATCTATTGATTTAAAATTTAAATAAATCATGTCAATTTTAATTTTAATGTCTCTGTTGACCTTTAAAAAGTTAACTTTGATATTATATTGTTTGGAATGGAGGGAGTGTGTGTAACCTACAATTAAAAAAATTGTACACATTTTTATTGATAAACAATACATGAATTTTATTTTTTGTACATAATTTTTTATGTATAGTTCGTGTATATATATATATATATATATATATATATATATATATATATATATATATATATATATATATAGTACTAGCTAGTTGTGCTTGAACTTCTTTTACAAATATGGTGTGAGGAGTAGTTGTTAGAGAAACACAGATAAAGAGAAAAAAGTTGCTTCTTTAATTTAGAGATATATATTATTATTAAAGCGATACGGTTTTGTCACAGAGAAGTTTTCAAAAACACATCTTGAAAAATCTTGTGCCAGATAGCTAAACTAGCTACAATTAATCTTTTGATGATAAAGACATACTTCAGTAAAAAAAAGTATATACCAAAATTCAATAAAACATGAATATATATTCTATATATGTAATTAATAATTAATGTGATAAATCCACTATACATTGACTCTGAAAAACATATAAAATTCATATGTGAAAGTATATATAAAACTATGTACTGTGAGCTAAAAATAGTATACAAAGATCTACAATTACATAACTATGCGTGCGTGCTTAAATGGAGAATGTATAATTTGGTTAATTATCAAATTCATTATAAGGAAAAAAACAACTATATATTTGTGATACTCCATGGATATAATTCATCTTGATTACATAACGATGAAAATCAGTATCAGTTTAATTAGTGAATCTATCTATATAAATTAATACTATTGCTTAAAATTATGCAATAATATTGATTTTATGAATATAACATATATATATATATATATATATATATATATATATATATATATATATATATATATATATATACAGAAATACAAAGGTGGAAAGTGCAAAGATGCTATTCCTTTTTGGGGTCTACTATCTATATGGTTAAACTATCATCAATCAGAACAAACTTTTGTGGTATATGTCGAATCCATGAACAAAAAGAGGTGACTAATTGGTGTAAAATCATAAAAGATAATGGCCATACTTTACCAAAATTATGAGTGTTTTTGTAACACCCCCTTTCCAAAATAGAAAGAGAGGTTATTCAAAACACAACAAGACTGAATGAAAGCTTTATGTCATAAAAGGATGGGCTCATAATAATTAAATATCACAAGACAAACTATAGTAAATATCCCACTAGCTCAAACCATAGCAAAGGTAATTATTACAATTTCAAAAAAGCGACATATCAATCCTAAACATAATAACTCTAATCCATTAGAATGAATGGAGCTCTCATCACACTTGCCCATGATTCCCTGATTACTTAGGAAGAAAAACGGCATGAGCCAAATGCCCAAAGACGGATATAGAATAAAAGAATAATGAAACGAAATAACTAACATTAATTAATTGGAATGAATCAGAACGAACAAAACCAACACAATGAAATGATAAATTTGAATCAAATGGTGGGTGTTATTTACACAGAGCTCGAGAATAAATAGTAATATACCTTGCCACACAAGCAAGTCAAATAATGCCACACAGTAATCAAAATAATGCCTATAGTGATCACACATCGGATGATGTGCAATCCAGACAAGACAAAATCGGAAGGTGTGTTTGGCACAAACATCACCAATCCGCATGAATGTAACGTAACGAAAAACTAAATTCGACCCATACGCCCCACAACAAAACACCAAATGGCCAACTCCCCACCGGAGCACAAAGCGGAGACAGCAGTGGATCGATCACACCGCCACGGAAGGTGTCATGCCTCGGTGCTTAAGAGGATATGTACTGTGGTACCCCACGGTGGTTATAGCTCATATATACCTACTAAGACATTCTAATAACAATACCATGTCACAACACATGCGACACGATATCAACACAAAGGGGTTCTAACGTGTACATGTTAAATCGAACGAATCATCAACACAAGTCTTTAAAAATATACTAATAATGTACATCACTACGAAAATTGAAATAAATATTAACATGATAAGCAGGGTTCAAAGAGTACAAATATGAGTTCTAAATATCAATGCCCCAAAACGAAACTATCACATGGATTTGAGAAGGAGGCAGGCAGTACGCGAAACAATAACTAACTTCTAAACAACAATAAAATGAACAAATCAAAATTAAAAGAATTATCACTTTGAAGAAGATGCAATCCGTGCACCAAGTAAGTAATGTAATACCCCAAAATTATTATCCCAATAGTTCGTTAAATTCCCCCCGTTCGATCTAATTAAACAAAATAATAATTAATATAAGTTTGATAAAATTATAAAATATTAATTAATAGCCATCAACTTTTGTAATTCTGTTAATCATCAAGATTTCAAAATTTTATAATTATTACCACCACATTTTGATTAACTAATTATGTTACCTTATTATTATATTTCATAATTTTTTTTTTATGCAGATCAATTATTGTTAAACAAGGACATTCATTTAAGTTAAAATCTGTTAACTAATTTAGCCGACATGCAGGTAGTATATTATAAATTTTAACTTCAACTCTCAACATCAAAGTATATATATATAATTATTATATTCTAAAATGAAAACAACAACTTCAGGATTGCAGATTTTTGTTCTCCTCCAAATCATGATTGAACAGTACTCCTTATATATAGATAATTAAGGCTAATGCCCTCCATTCCAATACAAGCTCAACCAAAACAAAACATAAAGAAACCTCCACATGCTTTCAATACGAAATAATAGATAAACTTACTTGTCTGGAAAAAAAATAATTTCGATCTTCTTGGTCTTCACAATCTAAATCTCCTTGCACCGTTTTTTTTTTTTTTCCCACTATTCTTATTTTGGTGACTTGATGAAATAAGAGTAGGTTTTATATATATATATATATATATATATATATATATATATATATATATATATATATATATTTATTTATTAATTTGTCTTATTAATTCCCTAATTAGAATAGGATTAATATTACCCACATGTAAATTAAATCCAATTAGTTTTTAAGGCCCAATTTTTTTTTTACTGAATTAATTTATCCAACATTTTTAACTTATTAGCCCAAAATAAATGACTAATTTGACCCAAATAAAAGATAAAATCCAATTAAAATATTTTAAAATAAAATAATATTAATTATTCAATATTTATTTATTTATTTATTTTTACCGGGTATTACAGTTTTAGTTGGACCTATAAATCGACTCCTATATATATCCCACGTACAGGAATAAAAATATAAAATATTTTAAGAAGACCAAGAATATATGTATTCTTGGTAGGGAGAAGGTATCCAGTAATTTAATCGTTAATTAACTTTCTGTCTACTACTTAATTAGATAAGATTAATTAACCAACATTTAATTAAAATGTTTTTTAGCTTTATTGTCTCTTCACAGTTCTTTAATTTGTGGTTTAAGACGGGATCACATTCAATATATAAACGTACCATTGATACCTATATATCTCCTCCATCTCGCAAAGAGAGTTCTACTCGTTTTGTTGATTTATTTTTTGGAATATTATGGTTTTACAGTATAAGACATCTTTAAACGAACATAATATTTTTGATAATAATTTGTTGGTGATGCACTTAATTTAAAGTTAGAATTTAGATTGTTTATATTAGAAGAATAAAAATACATATATAATTTTGTTAGACAAAATATATATTTAGCAAAAAATTATATTGAAGAATTAAATACATGTATGTTATTACCTGTTTACACATAAACGAGAACCAAATGACATACTTCTTGAAACTTTAGTGCGGAAAAATCTTGTGTAATTCTATGTACTCTACAATTCAACTAGCGGACCAGTCTCCGAACTACAATCCTTGTGAGATGAGAACGGAACTCGATTCCACGGGACGAAACAACAAGAATTTCAATCGATATGTTGGGAGCTCTTTGTATTGCCAGTATGTACGTATCTCTCTCTATTTTCTCTCTG
This sequence comes from Panax ginseng, assembly GCA_020205605.1. Taxonomy (NCBI): domain Eukaryota; kingdom Viridiplantae; phylum Streptophyta; class Magnoliopsida; order Apiales; family Araliaceae; genus Panax; species Panax ginseng. The sequence continues at coordinate 97,620,703 of CM035150.1, forward strand.
TAAAAGTAATAATATGTTAATCACATACTTCTGAGAGTCGTGGTTTTATATGGGTGAAATGGTTTCAACGTCCACTTCCTAAAAACTCTCCAATAGGTAAGTCGGAACAACTTTTAAAAGTTAAACGGGAATTGACCAAGTCTAATGGGTAATTTGGCCACCAAAAAAATGGGTCGAACCTTCTATAAACGCCCCATTTGGATACCCAAAATTCAAATCTCTCACTCGCCCATGGCGGGAACGACGTAATTATCACATCTGCTAAAAATAACTCAAACCAAAACTCGTAAATCTTTAGGCCAGTGTCAGATCGTGCGACCATTGAATTCACCTGCAATATAATGTGGGAGCTCTATATTAAACCCATTAGGGCCAACATAGAGGCATATACCCTTTTAAAGAAAATAGTGTGGGACCTCTCAGACCAAACTCAATTAATTCACATAGAGAGACTACAACCCATACTCTGATTAGACTACCCCAGACAAATTTAAAGTTTCACTAGGTTAAGTATCTTTAATCCCTCATAGAGCCATATTTAATCACATTTGGGCCCAAGTCCATTTTGTATCTCACTTATTACTATATATATCGCTATCGAAGTGCTATAGTTGTCGACAATAAGTGCAGAACGAGGTGAAATCAAATTGTTTTTCTTTGCCCTAATACTACCCATATATGAATGAATTAACTGTTTTCTCAGAATTGGTCCTTATTGTAACACCCTCTTTCTCAAAGGAAAATAGATGTTACAGATATAGTATCAGAGCCGACTCTCGGAAGCTCAAGTCGGGTCATTCGATTGAGTTGTTGGAGATGAGGACACGAAGGCTGGTGGTATTATCTCATAATAGATAGAGGGAGGTCCGAAGGTGGGAACACGAAGCAGCCAGTCGACCGGTATTATCACGCAATAGCTAGAGAGACAAAGATCTGTAGACTATGTATGTGATCAGTTTTGACGAGGACAAAAATTAAGTTACTACCAATAAGTAGGTGAACCAGTGTTGAGTTAAGATGACCCAATAAAACACTATTGTGCTAGTGGTTTAAAGCCTTATTTGGTTGAATTTGATTCGATTTGGACTTGGAATTTGACTCAAAAAAATTCAAACTCTGGATTTAACCCGGGTTGTTTCATCACTTATAGTTTCATTAATCCTGATCATAGGTGTGACGCCCCCAAAATTAGGTATACATCACCCATCTTGAGTCGCCAGATATCACACTATAAAAATTAAATACAAACTTCATTTTATCTGTTGTTGAGCCGTAGATGCGATGCAATGACAGATTAACTCGTGAGTTTTAATACAATATGGTCTCGTAGGACCGTATCCAAACTCAAATTATTACAATGCCATATAAAATCAAGAAAGAAATATTTCAAGACCCCAAAGAAGATTACTACTTATTTATTACAATGAGGTGTACTTTTGGACGCTTTCAAAGTCGGGTTCTCATCACCCTATTGTTGTTCGCCAAAATCAATTATTAAGTGACGTATAAAATACTTACACACATCTTAGGTCCTCAATACAATTATCTCATTGCAAGTCATGCCATTTTATAATGTATTGAGAAACTTCGACGATCTCCGGACCATCACACTATTTCCTTGTTATCCCTTTCGACCAAATTCTTACACTCTTATTACCGAAAGGAATTGTGAAGCAAAAGGGTGAGCACAACTAGCCCTCAAAGTAAAGAATATCATAACTAAAGATAATTAAATTATCAATAGCTTTTGTCAATAATAAATCGAGATTTAGAACATATGGTAGATAATAAAACTTTTCAACCATAATTGCAATGAATCAACAATCCATTAGAAGAGTCAAGTAGAACATAATGTCTACTTTCTCTTCCAAATTAAAAGTCCATCGTTAATATTTTATTCATGTAATACTCATCAACAGTTCTTCGTGGTACCCAAGACAAAGAGAACTTTCATCACCTGTCTTCACCTGAACCACTAAAGATTTTAATTAATTAAGTTCACAATTCATATTTATAATCATGTAAATCAACAGGTTTCTTGCGCCACAAAGGATTAATAGAATGTTTACTCAATATCCTTACCCTAAAAAGGTGAAGATATTCAAATGTAATAACAATGATCATACCAATGGGTTGTTTATCTTTCGCACTACTGGCCAAAGATATTCAACTATAAAACCAATGATCATAATCATACCAATCAATTATGCGTCGATTGCACTACTGCCAAAAAACATTATTTCTGTTAACTAATGGCCATGATCACGCTAATCACAACATTGAATTATCCATTACCTACGGCCGAGGATATTCGTTAAGTATCACTAGTGGTCATGATCATGTCATACACCTGTCCATCTTCACACTATGGGTCAAAGCTATCAAACAACATATCATCTTTGCACTACAGGCCAAAGATATTCAACAACATATCATCTTTGCACTACTGTGCCAAAGACATACAACCAGTAAAACCAATAACCAATAGTATAATAAAGAATGAAATAATAAAAAGAATTTCACCATGTATATAAAGATTTACACATGAGACAGTTATTCCAACATAATAATAAAGAATGGAATAATCAAGAATTTCACCATGCGCATAATCCGCATGAACAAGTTATTCCAAATGAATAATAAATGCGGAATAATAAATAATAGAACCAGTCCAAACTTAAAATGCATGACGGGATATTACGACGGAGAATAGTAAAGAATGAAATAATAAAGAATGTCACCAAGTATAGGGTAACCCGCGTATACAGGCTATTCTAACAGAACAATAAAGATATGGAATAACAGAAGTTCTCTTCTTGAATACAAAAAAATAATATCCCTTACCATAATAATATCCCTTTACCTTTCAAAGAAGAGTATTCCAACTAGTAGAAGTGGGATATACTCAAGAAAACTTATCTACGCCAAAGCTTTCTTAAACTCTAAAGAAAACTCTCAAGATTATAGAAGAAAAATTCTCTCTATAGTTTTCTCTACAGAGTTTCAATGAATTCTAAGAAATAATGAAGGAATGAACTTTATTTATAGAAGAGTGGAATGAATAAGTAACTTGACCATGCAAGCAGTCAGATTGATTTACTTTGATGGACTATCCATATTTAAAGCAAAATCTTTTAAATAAAATATAATATACTCTATTTTATATAAAAAGATTTTCTTATTCAAATACTATGAGACATTTATGCATAATAAAATATAATATATTGTATTTATAGAATAACTTTAATAAAGTGTTTCATTTTATATAAAAAGATTTTACTTATGCAAAATACTATGCATAATAGAATATAATATATTCTATTTATAGAATAACTTTATAAAAGTATTACATTTTATATAAAAAGCTTTTACATTATAATTTCAACCAACGGTTTAAAAATTAAGTACATCTCTTCATGGAATAATATTGTACCCAAAAATAATTTGGATGAAAATAAATATATTGTTCGAAGTGAATAAAGAACTCGTGAATGAAAGTAACTCCGTGAATAAGTAACTCATAAATAGTAACTTCGTGAATAGTAACTCATGAATAGTAACTTGTGAATAGTAACTCATGAATAGTAACTTCGTGAATAAAGACACGACACAAAAAAGTGCCCCAAATACTCGGTTTGAACAATACTTAGAGTGAATAAGAATGGCAAGGTATTTTATGATAACTTGTCTACTTTGAAAAATTTTCACATATTACCCTTAATTTTAAACTTTTATCAATTTAACTATTTACCAAAATAGAAAAATTGAATACTTTTATTTCATAAAATTCTGGGTCTCACAATCACCCCTCCTTATGAAATTTTCGCCTCGAAATTTACGTGACGCACACGATATTCGAAGAGATGAGAATACCTTGCTTTATTTTCAGATTGTACCATCCCGGTTATATCCTCTGTATCATGATTTTTTCATTGCTCATCTCCTGTATTTAGGATATCATTCTAGAATAAATCTTCAAAACAAAGGTTAATTGAAATATCACAATTTGTCAACTTATCAAGTAAACAATTTCAGCTTAGGTAAGTCACGCACTAGCGAAGTATATAACTCGTCTCTCCCCTCCTAGTTTTAGACTCTTATCTCCGCCAGCGACCATATCCCTAAGCTCTCGATACCAATTGTGGACGCCCCAAAATTAGGTATACATCACCCATCTTGAGTGCCAGATATCACACTATAAAAATTAAATACAAACTTCATTTATACTAATTGTTGAATCGTGTAAGCAGTACGATAACGATTAATCGTGAGTTTTAATAAAATATTATCTCGCAGTAAGCCCGTATCCAAACTCAAATTATTACAATTCCATATAAAATACAAAGAAAGAAATATTTTAAGACCCCAAAGAAGATTACTATTATCTATTCTAATGAGGTGTACTTTTGGACGCTTTCAAAGTGGGGTTCTCATCACCCTATTGTTGTTCGCCAAAATCAATTATTAAGTGACGTATAAAATCGACACACATCTTAGAGTCCTCAATACAATTATCTCATTGCAAGTCATGCCATTTTATAATGTATTGAGAAACTTGATACGATCTGGGACCATCACACTATTTCCTTGTTATCCCTCGCTTTCGACCCCCTACACTCTTATTACACGAAAGGAATTGTGAAGCAAAAAGGGTGAGCACAACTAGCCCCAAGAAAAAGAATATCATAACTAAAGATAATTAAATTATCAATAGCTTTTATCAATAATAAATCGGAGATTTAGAACATATGGTAGATAATAAAATTTTTAACCATAATTGCAAAATGAATCAATAATCCATTAGAAGAGTCAGTAGAACATAATGTCTACTTTCTCCTCCAAATTAAAAAGTCCATCGTTAATATTTTATTCTGTAATACTCATCAGCAGTTCTTCGTGGTACCCAAGACAGCGAAGAACTTTCATCAATTGCCTTCACCTGAACCACTAAAGATTTTAATTAATTAAGTTCACAATTCATATTTATAATCATGTAAATCAACAGTTCTCTTGCACAAAGGATTAATAGAATGTTTACTCAATATCCTTACCCCAAAGGTGAAGATATTCAAATGTAATAACAATGATCATACTCAATCGATTGTCTCATCTTTGCACTACTGGCCAAAGATATTCAACTATAAAACCAATGATCATGATCATACCAATCAATTGTGCTGTCGATGCACTACTACCAAAGACATTCAACTGTTAACTAATGGTCATGATCATGCCAATCACATCATTGAATTATCCATTACTACGGCCAAGGATATTCGTTAGTATCACCTAGTGATCATGATCGTATCATACACCATCCATCTTCACACTACTGGTCAAAGCTATCAAACAACATATCATCTTTGCCACTACAGCCAAAGATATTCAACAACATATCATCTTTACTACTACGTGCCAAAGACATACAATCAGTAAAACCAATAACCAGCGGTATAATAAAGAATGAAATAATAAAAGAATTTCACCATGTATGCACGATTTAGCATGTAGATAAAGTTATTCCAACATAATAATAAAGAATGGAATAATAAAAGAATTTCACCACGTATGCAAAGACTTACATGTAGGCAAAGTTATTCCAACATAATAATAAAGAATAGAATAACTGAAGAATTTTACCATGCGTGCGTAATCCGCACAGACAGGTTATTCAAATAGAATAATAAATGCGGAATAATAAATAATGGAACCAGGTCCAGCGTAAAATGCACAGACAAGATATTCTGACAGAATAGTAAAGAATGAAATAATAAAGAATGTCACCAAGTATAGGGTAGCCTGTGACAACCCCAAAATAGGTCCATTCCATCCAACCCATTCTGAGTCGCCAAATACATGGTACAGAAAATAACTACAACTTTATTACAACAATTATCGTGCAAAATACAACAACACATATCTTTGTGAGTTTGGATATAAATATATACCAAATGTGGCACATGTCCCAACCGTGGACAAAGACCTCACAAATGACACCTTACATAAAGGTATAGTCAAAACTTTTTAGAAACTAAAATCTTTGGAAAGTGCTCAGAGAAACCTTTCACATGGGAGGCCGTGCTTACAGGTTATGATAGATATCTTATGGCCACAGAATTATCCTTGGTTGACCTAATAGACCCCAAAAAAAATGAGAAGATTACTATCATATTCTTTCCAATGGTGAGTCTTCTTCGATTTATCATTATCTCCCACGCCTCAAATTGAGAATCATACTTCAAACAAACACCAAAATTATATAGGTAGTGCTCAGAATATACTCGGCAGAAGTGGATGAGCACAACCACGTGTTATGATGACGCGAGGTTGTTTGTCATTAGACATCTTGTATGATGGTGGCAAAACACCTTCCAACGTTGGGTTTCTCTCCCTATATGATTCACCAAATATAACTACTAAAAGATGTATACAACACACTTGTCTATCTTTGTTTAGGAGAACTCCATAACTAGAGACCACTGTTCTATTCACTTGTTACCCCTCACGATTCCACCAAATTTACACTTTTATTACCCGAAAGAAATTGTGAAGCAAAAAGGGTGAGACAACTACTCCAAGAAAAAATATCATGACTAAAGATAATTAAATTATCAATAGCCTTCATCAATAACAAATCGTAGATTTAGAACATATGGTAGATGATAAAATTTCAACCATAGTTGCGGTGAACGAAGCAATCCATTAGAAGAGTCAAATAGATAATACGGCCTATTATCTTCTCCATGTTAAAAGTCCACCAACAATGTTTTATCCATGTAACATCAATCAGCAGGTTCCTTTCCACAATTATATGAATATCTCATAATCATAATTGTAATTCTAAATTCTCTTCGCACCTGTGAATTAATATAATTTTCATCACATGTCTTTACCGAAACATCAAAGATCATGGTTATACCAAATCACAGCCTCATTCATAATCATACTAATAAATTCATCTTTTACTACGCCAAAGATATTCATCCTGATTCATCTTCGCACTAATGGCCAAAGATATTCAACAACAGTCATCTTTGCACTACGGGCCAAAGATATTCATTAACAGATTCATCTGCACTACATGCCAAAGATATTCCTCAACAGTTCATATTTGCACTACAAAAGCCAAATATATTAATATCTCGAAAAAAAATATATAATCATTTTGAATTTATATAAACAATAATTATAACCATGTTGATCAATTCACCTTTGCACTTCTGTTTAAAGATATTCAATTATAAATTCAATGGTTATGATCATACCAATCACAATTCAACTTTTCACCATCGCCAAAGAGAATCCTAGTCATGATCATACCAATAATCTACCCATCTTTATACTCAAGTGAAAGAGAATTTCAATATAATCAATATATAGTTTTAATCTCCAGAGTAATATTCATAAATCAACTATAATTTGGTTAGAAAAAGAAATCAATTTTGTAGTGAATAGTACCCGTGAATAGTAACTCGTGAATAGTAACTCATGAATAGTAATCGAGAATAGACTTCAGATTATTACATACGTAGTCAGATATCACGTAAAAATGTCATATCATGAATAAAGGTCGGTATACGTGAATAGTGCCGTATACGTAAATAGTAACCCTGACTCAAAAAAGGTAGAAATTCCACAATAAGATCCATACCAATATGTCAGTATAATGATATTGAAAGAATAACATCATTATGAAAAATATAACATCCCTTAATATCCCTTACTATCCCTTACTTCAAAAAAAGCAAAGACTTACATTTGGATATCGGATATGACGTTGAAGGAAACTTGCACTGATGAATATCAACTCACCAAGTATCTAAATACTCACAAAATACACTCAATAATCTAGAGAGAGAAAGCTTATGTTTCTGGTGTGATTTTCAATTCTAACTTAGCCCTCTATTTATAGGAAAATTTTAGCAGACTTGACCGCAACACGATGGCTTTACTGCTACTATTCCCACCCACCACATTTGAAATAAAATTCAGCACATTTCTTCACCAACCACAAGTGGGGCCCACCAATTCTAGAATTTTTCACCAAAATCATTTATAACCTAATTTCCGAATCAGCCACCTCTTAAAATTCATAACAAATTATACGCTCATTTTTAACGGTTCAAAATTTGTGGACATATACTCAACTTATATATGTATAACATATCCAAAAATTACAACGATCCAATCTAAGTCGGATTAAAAATTATAACTCACATAATATATCTAAAAAACTCTTGGTTTAATTTTTAATACCTTCATTCCAAACAAAAATATCGATAAAATACCTCAACATTAATTCCTTCATTTATAACCACATAAATAAATCCATCATTTATATCCACATCAAATAAATATTTTCTTATTATATAAATTAATAATTAATTATTCACAAATAATATTACGTAATCACAATTATGACATTGTGTAGTTCCAGAAAGAGGGGCTTTCAATAAGAATTTCTCCTTCACCCAAGCGCAATTAGGTGACCAAACCTCTCCTTGATGTAATTTTCTAAACATTGCCAATAATGTTATCTAATAATATTATTCAAATAATATGAATTATTGATCGATAATGAGAAATATTGTGTAAATGATAATTATTGAAATAACAATAATATAAAATATCAACGCAAACAATTATTGAATCAATAAAATAAAATATTGAGCAAGAATTATCGTAACAATTATTGAAAGAAGTGCCTTCACGTAAGAATCAATAATTCAAAAATCGTATGTAATACCGTAATATTCTTTGTCAAGCAACAACGCCAGACATTACTTTATTTTACCAACCGTATTCCAACAAAGGTTAATCTGTAACGATTACGCCATTATTTATAAAACTTAATTTTGTCATTTTCTTCATTAAATAGGTTATTTGTTATGGGGCCCTAAATGGTCGCTTGGCCGTCGCATTTAATATTCCCTATGTAAAAAAATATTCCACGACCAAACGAATATTCCCCGACAAAATGAATATTTTATAACCAACATGTATTTTGAAAAAAAATTCATATATCACCCTTAACTTTAACTTTATCAATTTAACCATTTCTTTGAATAATAATTATAAGAAAAATTGAATACTTTTATTTCATAAATTTTGGGGTCTTACAATCTCCTCTCTTATGAAATTTCGTTCCAAATTTACGTATTCGGTATTTGAAAAGTTGAGAATACCTTGCTTTCATTTCGCATTCTATCTCCCCGGCCATCATGATTTCTCCATTCTTTCATCTTCCGTGATAACTTCATTTGGGTTCCTCATTTGTTGGGAAGTCATGACAACCGCCATCCCTCGAACTACCCGATTTTGACTTGTGCTGGGCAAAGATTTGGCGTTATCCTCTAGTTGGAATATATTTTTCTATAGGACATATTCCTCCCTCAACCGCTTTCGTTAGATTCTCTGTTTCATGATCCGAATCATCAATCTTCGATCCATATCGTATTCAAAGTTGACCGTATATGCGTGGTAATTCAAAACTCGATGTTGGGTTCTCCCAATTGCTTTCCAAAAAGAAATTCATGTCATCTATTTTAGCCTTCTTAGATCGGGCATCTCTTTCCACAATATCACGTGTCGTGTGACTTTTACCCACGATCACTCATTCTTACTCGTTTAGTTTTTTTCTTCTTTCATTTCAGATTCCATCTTTATCATCTTATACTCGCCAAAGAATGCTTCTTCAAGCATCACATATCGGGTAACCTGAAGCTTGAATTGTCAGATCCTTTTGTTCCACTTACATCACCGTGATTCTTCAACTTCGCTTCTTCTAACTCATGAATACGATTTTAAAATTCTACATTTTGATCATATAATACCTCTAATAAACTCTCCTCGTGTAATTCTTCTTCCTCTTCTTCTCTCAAACTCTCATTTGTTACCTCTGTGATTATCTCAAGATCTTAACTATCAATTCTTCACTCACCACATGGATATCTCTAATTCCTTCTTCGTCTCGACATCACATTATCATGGTTAATGATTAGAGGTATCCTCACTGGCCTCATTCACTCCATTGTTAACATTCTCAAAGAATCATTCTCAAAATCTTTGCTTATAAAACAAGAGTTAATTAAACAAATTAACATATCACATAATATCCCGATATTATGGTGACCAACAAATAAGTTTATACTTTTAAAAAAATATATATATATATATAAACTTGTGAACAGCTTTTTTATAGTGTATACTATTAGTAATATAATTTTAGGAATAAACACTAAATTTTTAATAACATTCTATTAGTCCATAAAACCAAAACAAAAGACTACAATAATATTTATTAAATTGATTATTGAGTAATTTGTTAAAAAAAAAATTAAAAATAATTTGTAAACAATAAAATTTATTTATGATAATACAAAAAGATGGATATTAAATATAATTTTTAATAATTAAAGTTGTTCTTTGACTTAATTATGGTTTACAGGAGTCGGGTGGTATGAAATGTACGTTATTGATTTGACACCAATTAATATTGGATGCCAGTTCAATATTTAAAGGATATATAATATATTTCTGTAACTAAAAATTTGTTGTTGGTACATATCCTATATAAAAAGCTTGCACAACACGTCAACACCAATATATTATTGGAGGAGGAAAGAAAGAGCACGCATGCATATCCGCCGTGTAAATTGGACCAAGTCACCTAGCCCAAGAACTTTAGAGGCCTTGGAATGCAAAAGACATACTAAGAGAGCCCTGTATTACTGCACTCTATTAGGAAAATGGTAGCCCTGTATCCTTGTGGGAGGAGCGGAGCCTATTTCAGTCTGTTTTAGTTGGGCCTTTAAAAGCCACACAGAACTGGACCTGGACCAAAACTTTCATTACCAAAGGAAGTAGTTCCCCGTTTTAAATGATTTGATTATTGTTGATTTTTAAAAGTGAAGTTGAAATATTTTTGAACTCGGATTATTTAATTTTATAATTAGTAATATTTGTAGATTATTTATAATATTCATCATTGTATTAAAATAATTTATGTCAATTTTGAGTTTAAACATATCTTAAATTATTTTTAAAAAGTCAATAATAATTAAATAATATAGAATATAAGAAGTATTAAAATAAATCTACCTATTTTATGAAAAGTGTTTTATTTACAAAAAACAATTATGAAAAGAATAAGATAAAAGCGTATATAAACAAATAACAGAAACCAAATTATTAAAAGATAAAGATGGGTATGGGCATGCCAGAGCCTGGTGCAATTCCGTCCTTTACTTTAAAGGAGAGTCAAGCCAAGAGATGTCTAAGTTTGACTATAATTACGAACCGACAATTTAGTTTAGAGGCTTCGCCAAATAGTACAAATTTGACTTCGATTATTGAAAAAAAAAAGAAGCTCATATTTATGTACATTCAAAATGTATATAGATATATCTTTGTTTGTGCAGAATTATCACTTTAAATATGTATATAGATATATATTTATAAACAATAAACAATTAAATAAGTAGATCTCAACTGTTGATCAATTATATGTAGAGATAAGACTGTAAAATAAATAAATAATTCGGGCCCGATTCGTACTCATTCGATTCAAGCTCGACTCGAAATATAATTGAATCAAATATGAGTAAATTTTAAAGTTCGATAATTTACTTGAACTTCCTGAAATTATAATTTTCTATTGATACCCGAATTATATTCGTTTAAAAAATTCAAACTGTTCGGACTCGATTCGAGATCATGCTCGACTCGATAGCTAAACGAACTTCAATCAAATTTTATTTTATATCCGATAAAATTTATAATTAAATATGAGCAATTCAATACTCATTCGACTGAATTCATTTAAGATATTTTTTATACCGTAATAAGCAACTCTGTTTTTCCAAATGCTATGCTATAGTATAGGTGAGAAAGTAAAAATTGTCATATCATCTGAATGCTTATGTCTTTTAGCATGAATTATATATGCCTAGTTTGTTTTTTATTTGGAGACAGATATTTTTATATATATCTTTTGATATTTTTATGTAGTCATTTTTGACATAAGAATACAGTGATTCTCGTCTTTATGTAAGAATAAACTATGTAAAAATATCAAAAATATATTTAAAAATAATGCTTTTTTTTAAAAAAAAATTAATAGGTCTTTACACCATTTCACCACAAAAACGTTATTTTATACTTATGATTTATAATCAATTAGTCGCGGTTACATGTGTGTTGTGCTTGTGTGTAAATTATGTAGATTAAAATATTTTTTTTATAAATTTTTAAAAAGTAAATAAAAAAATATTAAAAAAGACAAAATAATAATAAATATATATATATATAAAGTTGTAAAGACAAAAGAGAAAAAAATGTCACAAAAATATCAAATTTGTGGAGAAAGCTTCAAGATGAATTGAATAAAGAGTACGTATGTAATTTAACAGGGTTCATGAGCTTATCACCTTATATATTCTCTTTTTTTGTTGTTAATTTATCATCTTATATATTCTTGTAAAGTTATTAAAAAAAATTTAATATTTTTTTATTTTCTCTCCAACCTATTACTTTTTTTAATTTCTGTAAAAATGTACTTAAATTGAAAGATAAATAAATTGATTACGTTTTACAAGTTTACAACTACTGGAGTAGTTATTCATTTAGGACTCCTGTTTATTAGCTGTACCAGTGAAATATCAACCTAGTTTTTCAATCTGAACCCATTTCATGAATATGTATCCTTAAGAAATCCAACCAACCCATCTGAACATAGATCTCCTCACCTCCGCTCCGGCTCACTCCTAGTATTATTATAATTTATACATACATCATAATTATATGTATACGGAAGCTAAATACAAGGTATAGTCTTTATTGCGAGCTGAGCTCTATTCAGTGGGGTGTGTGTATGCTACCTGGCAGCAATGCATGCTCTGCTTTACTCTCTCTCTCTCCTCTGAGACTTTACCCCCTTTCCTCAATCTCATCCTTCTAAATCTATATTGGATTATTTTTTCTTGGTCTTTTTCATTTTCCTGTAAAATCTTAAAACCTCCAACCGATCTGATGGGTTTCGCCCAAATCTGTTAAAAATTCAATCTTTATTTCCTTGAACACTCCCATTCTTTAATTCCACCATGAAAGTTACCCAAAAAGATACAGAGAAACTCATTTGGGATCAAATGAGAAACCCATCAAGCACCCCCATTTCTGCTACTAGTACACAAACCCGAGCTTTACCAAAGCTAATGGTTTGGATAATCTTGTTTGTTTCCGCCACTTATGTTATTTACACTCTCAAGCTCGCTAATTCTCGCCCTTGCGATGATGATATCTTCCCCACGATTAATCACAGAAGCCTTTCTCTCCACCCATCAAATTCCAACTTTACAATTTTATCAAATTCTTTGATTCACAATCAAGCCCTAGTAGCTGAAAATCGAGAAACCCACCGGAAAACTGAGCTCAACGACATCATTTTCGGCATTGCGGCCTCGGCCAAGCTCTGGGAAAAGCGAAAAAATTACATTAAGCTGTGGTGGAAGCCTGAAAAAATGCGGGGGATTGTTTGGCTAGATAATCCTGTTAAAACCCACAAAGATGAGGGCTTGCCACCTTTGAAAATCTCCAGCAACACGTCTCGGTTTGCCTACAAGAACCGGCAGGGGCACCGGTCTGCTATTCGGATATCACGGATAGTATCAGAGAGTTTCCGGCTTGGGATGGAGAATGTGAGGTGGTTTGTGATGGGAGATGATGATACAGTTTTTGTGACAGAGAATTTAGTGAGAGTTTTAAACAAGTATGATCACAATCAGTATTATTATATTGGGAGCTTATCTGAGAGTCATTTACAGAATATATTTTTCTCATATGGGATGGCTTATGGGGGTGGGGGTTTTGCTATCAGTTACCCATTAGCAAAGGCTCTTGAGAAAATGCAAGACAAGTGTATTCAGAGGTATCCTGGATTGTATGGCTCTGATGATAGAATGCAGGCTTGTATGGCTGAACTCGGTGTCCCACTCACTAAAGAAGTCGGTTTTCACCAGGTTTGCATCTCCTTCTCTTGTTTTGCTTGTTGTTACCTTTTCTATTTTGGATGCTTTTTTAAAAAGAAAATTTTATGCAACTATTAATTTAGGGGTTTACCGACAATGCATATGGAAGTATTGTTAACTTGGTGATTTTTATTTGTGAGTCAGAATGCAATAAAATCTTGGTGCATTGAGGTGTGATGTATTGTACTGTAAATTTCTATTACATTGAATTGGTGGTACTAGGTGATGTGGATATATTGTTGTTGGGACATTGGTAGTAGTGGAGCAACTTCTTTGCTCATGACCGGTGCTCATAGATTTTTTCCCTGTGTAGTGTTTTATGAAGATAATGATAATCAATTTATTTACTTTTCACTTTGACAATACTAGTAGTGTTTGAACCTTTTCGGTTGGTTGTCGGTTGATTATCTTCAAATTGACACTGTTCTAAAGGCACGAAATTGTGATAGGTATTATTGAGTTGGGACAGGTGGGGTCCTCAGTCAATCATCATATGATATTTTGGATCAATATTGCTAAATGTATGTTGCTGTATACAGCATCAATAATGTAGAATGAGTAGTGCTAGTCAAAAATGTGGTAGTTGTTTTTAGTTGAAGATTTGGTAAATATTTAATCATTGTCATGGAAAGTTGTTGCTAAACTCTAAACAGTAAATCTCTTCTTGTGGATGGCCATCCAGTATGATGTTTATGGAAACTTATTTGGACTTCTTGCGGCGCATCCGGTGACACCATTGGTGACTCTGCACCACCTTGATGTGGTGGAGCCAATATTCCCCAACGTGACACGGGTGGAAGCCCTGCAGCGGCTTACAATTCCAATGAAGCTTGATTCGGCAGGTCTCATACAACAATCCATTTGTTATGAAAAAATAAAGAGTTGGACCATTTCAGTGTCCTGGGGATTTGCCATTCAAATTTTCCGTGGAGTTTTATCACCTCGTGAGATAGAAATGCCATCGAGGACGTTCTTGAATTGGTATAGGAGAGCAGATTACACTGCATATGCTTTCAACACGCGTCCAGTTGCTCGAAACCCCTGTCAGAGGCCCTTTGTGTTTTATTTGTCAAGGGCGAGATTAGATTCTATCACCAATCAAACAGTGACTATATATGATCGGCATCGTGTTCCTCATCCCGCGTGCAAATGGAATATGACATCTCCTTCAGAAATTGATAGAGTAGTGGTTTATAAGAGACCTGATCCACATCTATGGGATAGAGTAAGCACTAACTCACCTCTAATACTACTTCGATTCTCAACTATTGCCATCAAACATATACTATAGCACTCATAACTGAACCCAATAACTGTTGTTAAAGATAAATGTGATTTTATAGTGTGACCATGACATACTTATTTGAAACCATGGTTGCTTCCTGGGCTTCTTCTAAAATTTAAAGTATTTTTTTTGGTCAATCTGCACCCTTGTCTAAGACCCTTAACTAGAGAGTGATTTGCATCAATCTGTGCCCTTTTCTAAGACCCTTAACGAGAGAGTGATTTGCACAGGCTCAATCATCAGGCTTTTATAGTAGTAGCATTTTGAAAAACATGTCTTTAGCTCTTTTGTTGTGTATGTCAAATACTTATAATGTGCGTCTTTTTCTCATTGTTTTTGTTTTGAATTATCTTTTGGCAGTCCCCAAGGAGAAACTGTTGTCGGATATTGGAGTCGAAGAGAAAAAACATGGTTTTGGATGTGGGTGTCTGCAGAGAAGGTGAGATCAGTAAAATATAAGGATAAACCACTGAACGAGGTTCTTTTTTCCAGAATTGTAACTCACAATTGTTCATTTTCATTTTTAGCTTTATTCCTTAATTTATTAATTTTCGCAACATTTCTGGCAATGGTCTTCCCTGGTTCATTGATAAACAACCATTAGGGAAAGAAACTATGAATGTAAAAAGTCGTAGGGCATAATTATAATACATATATAATGTTATGGTTGCAGTGTAGTTTCCAGAACTATGGAATTTCTTTTAATCTGATTTGGATTTATTATTTTTACATGTGAGGTGTGATAATAAAATTGATTGTTGACATTAGGGTCGTGCACAATGATCCAACTCTTGTTGCGAAGAGTCCTTCATAAGTTTCATAAAACAGCATAAGAGCTAAGCTACTTAACTTCTATCCTTAACAGCATGCTTAGAAATTAAGGATCTTTCTGTCACACAACCATTGCTATGAAAAAAGCATGCTTTAGTAATAATAATAATATGAGACATATTTTATTTGTTACAATTGAGCATATCACATCATGATGTTATAAAGAAGTTTCATTGATGTATTATCATTAAAGTGGGCTGTTGGTAATAGTGTAGTAGCAATATGGATTATAACATTTAGTTGCTGCGCATATACAAGCTGTAGTGTATATAAGATGTGCCTGTAGTGTATCTGTAGTGTATATATGATGTGCTGATGATGGTATAATAAGTTTGAGCATTGTTGTACGCGCAGAGGACTAGAGGGTTAAGTTCTTTCTCTTCCACACTCTTTGGAAGAGAAAATATATTAGTAGTTTTTTTGGTTTTTCGACTGTGTAAGATGTGGTCCTTGTGTATTGAGTTAATGGTGTTTGTCCATTGTATGAACTGGTAAGCTGTCCTTTTCTTCTTGAAAGGTCTCCTTGTGTTCATTTGTTCCTCCATGCATCAAAGTTATGACTTTCTAAATACCAGTGCTAGTGCTAGTGCTTCATTTAAATTAAAAATTTAGAACGAATGCGGGTTGGGTCCCAATAAGTTGGTGGGGCCGAGGAACTACTTTTGTTCTTTGCTCATTAAATTGGTTCCATTTTTGATCTTTTGGAATAGATGAACAAACTATTGTTAAATTGTTTCTGGACACTTTGACTCCAACTATATTCTGTTCATTATTTATGCATACATGTATAATTAGGGACACTTTGACTCAACTATATTCTGTTCATTATTTATGCATATATGTAGAATTAGGGACTGGATCACTATCCTTTTTTTTAATGTTCCCATTAGCTAAAAGTGTTATTTGAATGGGATTGATACGTGAGAGGTTTTCGTGGATGATTCATTATTTATTAGTTGTTTATTTATTTAATTTGTTGGATTTTTTATTTATTGATTTATTTCAGTATTAGGTTATTTATTTAGAGGTCTAATTAGTTTAGGGTTATCAGAGTTTATTTTCTTATAAATATGTTTGTAAGTTATGTCAAATTCTCAACACTTTGATATTGAAATTATTTTGATTATTGGTTACGATCAATATTTTTTTTCTTAATGCGGTTGGGAAACCCTTGTGGTAGTGGTTCTCTTTGTTGATCTTGGCCTTTTTAATTAATTATATGTTCAATAATTTTTGTCCTACATATTAAGGTTGTTTCATCAATTTATTAATTTTTAAAATATATTGGGTTTTAAAAAAATAAAATAATAATAAAAAAGTTTTTGTTCGTCGAAGTTATGTTCATCACCGGGCACTATTCAATAAAAAAAAATGTAATGTTGTTGTCTTGTTTTGGAGAGAGAGAAGTAACCTTAATTTTTTTTAATTTAAATTAAAGTCTTGTAAATTATTTTTTAGTACCCCCAAATTTTAGTTCTCTATTTAAATATTGTCCCATAATTTGTTAATTTACATTTTTTTTTCACCTCTGTTTCGTGCATAAAGAGCTCTAAACTTTTATCGGTTTATTAGTTGCATATTATTTGATCAGTTATGTTCATTAATTTTTTTTAAAAAAAAAATAAAAGTAAATATTTCATTTTGAATATTCAGATTTCAATATTTAATCACTTCAATTATTCCCTTCATTCATTAGTTCTAAAAATTTTAAAAGTTCGTTTTGAATTTGTTATTTTAAAATTGTATAATATTCTATCTAATTGCATATTATTTGATTATTATTATTAGTTTTTGGAATTGGAATTGCAATTGCACAGGCATAAACTTGTAATTTTAATTTGCTTCAATTAATTTTTTGTATTGTTTTAGCTTTACACTTGCATTTGCATCCCAAGCTGTTATAGAAAAAAATTCAGGACCAATTAATGGTCGTTTTTGCACAACTGGATCAAATGAATGACAGGATCAAACACATTAAACAAAGACAACCTGTAGTGGAACCTCAGGGGAATAATGTGACTGGGCATGTGAAAAATCCGGGTTAAATGCTTTTGAAGTCACTCTACTATAGGTCAACTTACAAATGGGTCATTAAATTTTTTTTTCTTACAAATGGGTCATTGAACTCTTATTTACTTACAAACGTTAAAAATCCGTTAACTTTAATAGGTTTACTGCGTAGCGGTGACTTGTGAAAAAAAAAAACATGTGGCAAGAATTATCTCATGTGGCCTTGATGTAGATTTGGAAAATTTTATGGAGTAAATAAAAGAATTATTTTAAAGTAAAATATAAATAATAAATAAATAAAATATACTTAATTATTTTAAAATTAATCTGTTAATTTTTTTATTAAAAAAAATTGCAGTTTTTGTAATAAAAAAACGCAGTTTTTGATTTTTTTAAAAAGTGCAGTTTTTTAATTAAAAAAAGTGCATTTTTTTATTTTTATTAAAAAAAAGTGCAGTTTTTTAATAAAAAATGCGTTTTAATATTAAAATAAAAAAATAAAGTTATAAAAAAAAAAAAATGCAGTTATTTTTTTTAATAAAAGCGAAGCTTTTTTTTTATTTTATTAAAATATTTATTTTTATTAAAAAATGCGTTTTAATTTTTTTTATAAAAATAAAAACAAAATTTATTAAAAAAACTGTTTTTTATTTTTTATTAAAAAAACTGCGTTTTATTTATTTTTTAATAAAAAAAACTGCACTTTTTTTTTAATAAAATAAAAAAACTGCACTTTTTAAAAAAAAAAAACTTCGTTTTTTATTAAAAAAAATGCCCCTTTTTTAATAAAAAAATTAACAGATTAATTTGAAAATAATTAAATATATTTTTATTTATTTTTAATTTTATTTTACTTTAAAATAATTATTTTATTTACTCCATAAATTTTTCCAAATCTACATCAAGGCCACATGGGATAATTCTTGCACATATGCTTCTTTTTTTCACAAGTCAATCATGTTATTTAAAAACCGTAAAAGTTAACGGATTTTTTAATCGGTTTGTAAGTAAATAAGAGTTCAATGACCCATTTGTAAAAAAAAAGTTTAACGACCCATTTTCAGAAGTTGATTTATAATAGAAATGACTTCAAAAGCATTTAACCCTTGAAAACCCACATGTTAGACACCATGAACATCTTGGGCATGATCCTTATAATGATGACTATATGAAAATCAAGGTAGATGCACTAGAGTTTGACGATAGATTTGATCTCAATGCATTCATTGATTGGTTGTCTAGTATGAAGAAGTATTTTGACTAGTATAAGATGTCTGAGAATAAGAAGGTTAAATTCGCCAAAATAAAATTTGTGAAATTAACCAATTTATTTTGCTCAAGAATTGAGAGACTTAGAGCTTCTAGGTGAGTTTGTACTTGTTTCTCTTTTATATGTTCCACGTGCATTTCATATTGTTCATACACAGCGTAAAACAGAGGTTATTGAGAATGTTTTTGAGCGGGTTGTGTTGACCAGGCAGGGTGGTTACCGATAATTTTTGGTGAAGTGGCGCAACATGCCTTCAGATGATATTACATGGATTAGTATTGAGGAGTTTCGTTGGTTTTATTCCGACCTTTTAAAAAGATATGAAGCTTTCATTTTGCCAGAGACTTCATTTTTTGCAACCGGGGAGAGTTGATAGGGATCGATCCGTGAGACGTAGTCGTCGTGGATGATTCACTATTTAGTTATTTATTTACCAATTGTCTATTTTTTAAGTTTATTAGACTTTTTATTTATTGGTTTATTTCAATATTAGATTATTTATTTAGAGACCCAATTGTTACTGGGCTTAGGGTTATTAGAGTTTATTTTTTATAAATATAGTTGTAAGTCATGTTAGACTCTTTAACACTTTGATATTGAAATAATTATAATTATTGGTTGCGATCAATATTTTTCTTTCTTATTGCGGTTAGAAAATTCTAAGAATATTTATATCACCCTAGTTTTTTTAATTCTCTTTATTAATTTTGACTTTTTTTAATTAATTATCTGTTGAATAAATTTTCTTTCTACATCATTATTGTATTGTAATGAATTACATGAATGAAGAAAGAATGGATTTTGAGAGTGAGAATTGAGCATCCTAGTTGTGGCACCTGTCCAATTGCCTGCCGCCTGGGCTCCAGTCATTTAAAAGTTGTATTCACGAGGAGTCTAGTCCGGTATACTTATAAATTATTAATTTTATAATTAAATAGTTCTAGTTATGTATTTATTTTTTATAAAATTATTCATCGGATAACTTAAAATAATCTCATATTATATTTATTTTTTTCAAAATTAATTAAAGTATAGAATTAAAAAATATCGTTTATACTATTATACACTTATCAATAATAACATATTTTAAACTTATATATACATAAAAAAAAAATATTTATTGATTATATATACACCTCCACCTCCCACGCCACCCCCACCCCCATCCCCATCTCCATCTCCATCCCAACCCCAACCCCAAATCCAAAAAAAATTATATTTCCTGATTATGTATACAGTCTCACTCCGCCCACCCCCACCCCAACCCCCTACCCCCTACCCCTACCCCTATCCCTCCCCTCAAAATAATATTTCTTCGATTATGTATAATTTATAATAGCTATGGCGACAGGTGAAACCGTCGTTATAGCCCAAAAAACTGTTGTCATAGTTAATTGTGTAATACACACATGTGTACATATATTTTTCCCGTATATATATATATTAAGAGTAGAAATTTTTTCATTTGTTTTTTTTCTTTACCTGCTAGAGCTAGACCGCTACTTCAAATAGAACAAATAAAGATGGAGTGTTTTTTAGGGGAGTGGTTATCATGAAGTTTATTTTTTGATAAATTGATCAATTAACCAATAGAACCAATAGAGTGCTGACACGCAAACGGTACTCTATGTGTGTCAACATTCTATTAGTCAATTGACCAACTTACCAAAAAATAATTTTAGGCTGTTGACATTACTAAACCAAAATTTATGTTGTCGTGTCATTTAAAATGTTAAATGTTACTAAAACAATTATAAAAATATCGTTAATTATTTATTTAGCATCATTTACTCTACAACATTAATATTAATAGCCTTTAATTATTCTACAAACGTAAATTAGATAATTTGGAAGGGTCACTAGCTGATTTTGAGAATGAATCCGTCAACTTAGATAATAAAGGCACTGTACAATTCACTAACATGATGTACAAATAATCCAATAGATTAGAAAAGATGGAAAGGATGAGAAAAAGGAGGAAGCACAACTACTCAAGTCAGTCTTCGTCTTCCTCTTCATCTTCAGGCACCTCAATGTCAATGTCATCTCCTATACCTTCAAGCAATTGTTCGACGTCTTCCCCCAACTCCAATAATCTTGCGCTCAGTTTCTCTACTTTGCTCTGCTCTTGCCCTAGGCACACAAGCAAATCATTCAGTTCTGCCTCACTCTCCTTCTGGCTTTCTTCCCTTGCTTCTGCCTTAATTGACTCAACATCAGGAATTGGCGTGGCTCCTCCAGCCTTTAAAGCTTTAATTTCCTTCTCTAAATGGTAGTTTGCCTGCTCCAGACTATTGTAGGCATCGGATAAGCTCTTCAGATCAGTCTCAGTTTGGCTTTTCTCCATTTTGAGTATCTCCACTTGTTCGTATACCTCTTGAAGATCTCTATGAAGTGCCTCTGATTCTGAGCTCCCATTTACTCGAGGTTCAGATTGGGATGAACCACCAGTCTTTGAAGAGTCGTCCACTAATGTTGCAATCCGGTTAATAAGGTCCTAAAACGGCGGAGAAAAAAAACAGTTAAAGCACCAGGCCACAATCTAATCGAGCACCACACCTTACCCCTCACCAGCACTCACAAGATTAAAGGAAGCTGTCAGGGACTCGGGCTTTGGTAGCATGAAACATTCGACTCCAGACCGACACCAACATGTAGCAAAATTGGAAATCGGAGGAGAAAAACCACACAAGAAGTTCAAACCACTTTTCCTAATCTAAATTTACTAAAAACATAGATACATTATACACACACACACACACTCGAATTGATCATAACACTACCTGTATCTCAGAGTACTGCTTTCCAACAACTGCTTTCAGCCGCATTTTATAATCTGCATCACTTTCACGACTCATCTGTTCCAGTTCTGCTGGCACTACTGCCACCTTGCTCTTCGGATGACTATATATCTCTAAAATGCTTTCCCTAATATCAGCTTCCAAACTCTTGATAAAGTTGACAAACCAGGAGTCAAATATTGATGCAAGTATAGGATTTTCCTCATTCCTCTGATCAGTTGATTCATCATCGTCAACATCTTCTATCTCTGCCATACTAGCTGCACTGGATCTTGTTAGTGGTTTACGGGGTTCGGCTGACTTTGCAGATGACAAAAGAAAGCTTTTATGCATGTCATCGAATTTAAGGAAGTATGATGCAAGTCCAATTTTCTGGCTAATGGTGTCAACAATGCTAAATGCATCCTTTCCGGCATCACTAGTTTTATTGTATAGAACACATTCTCCCAAAAGCAACGCTGCCATCCCCCTTATGCACACCGTTGTGTTAGGATTGGATACTAACTCAAGGAGATATGTTAGGTGAGGACGTGAATCTAGAAAGCACTGCACGCCACTTGGATAATCAAAAAGCCATGTGACCAGTAGTTTCAGAATGATTGGTTGAACATGTAAATTCCCTGATGTTCTTGATTTTCCATCATTGCCTTTCACGGAAGAGGCAACAGCCAAGTATTTCATTGTACGGTGCAATAAGGGCTCCGGGGCTCCTAACAACAACATTGGGCCTTCAAGTTCAATTCGTAAAACCTGAATGAAATTCAAGGTTATGGTAAAACCGTAAAAGGAGGGAGGAAACAATGCGCAACCTCAGTCCAGATTAGCCCTTAATGCTGAAAATTATATGGAATTTTCCCAAACAATGGACCAGGTCCTGATTTTACTTGAAGCAAGAAAAATATAGGTGAGAATATGAGATCACATACTCAGCATACCTTTTCTTTGCATTGGATATTATCCTTTAGTACATAAGAAAGAACACTGGCAGCTCTGCAACAAGTCTGCAATTCAAAAATTAGCTGGATTGTTTTCTATAACAAGTTCAAGCAAAAGCAACAAACGAGCTAATGTGATGTGTGGTGCCCATAAAACTTATAAGCCTATGAATATAGTAAAGAGAAGTTCCAATAACATGAGTGAACCAAACAATTAAAAAAATGGCCAACCAAACCAAACATTGTATACTAAACCAATCAATGCTACTCCAAAGTTTTCCAACATTCTCCTTACAAATGTACCAAGGCATTATACAATGGTTTGAACACATTCACATTACTCAAGGCTGCTAATGAAAACAAAAAGAACAGTCAACAAAACACTCAACATGCAATGACCCATCATCTGCATTTCCATTGCCTAGCAAAATTAATATGCAAAATATGAAGAATACCACATTACCTCAAGATCACCGTCATTTTCGCTCATGGTAAGGCCACGTAATAGCATGCTGCCAGAGAGAAGATAATCAGAAGTCGCAGCAAGTTCAGCCACCAAAAAATAAAGAAGGTAAACATTTTGGATTGCAGATATTGACAAATCATAAAAGGTCAAAATTTCCTCGAAAGAATGCTGCATTAAAATGCAAACAAATCAAACCAACCTTCCAAACGACATGTTCACATCCTCCTCAAGTGGAGCATGAATCATTGAATGTGGCTGAGGAATTAATGTGGATGCCAACATTTTTTGACCATCAGAGTTTGTCTGTTTCAAATTATGTGGATCAGCAATGTTGTAAATATACCTTCAAGAAACTATCAGAGACGCAACAAAAGAATACATATTTTAATGATGGCAGAACACGCAGCCACTACCCTTAGGGTGTGCACTGGATAAATAACCGGTGCACGCACACAGGGCACAACAAAACTATACTTAAGAAGAAAGAGAAATTAAACCAGCATTCATATGTAGGACATGTTCAAAACCCGAACAAAGAGAACAATTCACTGGAAGATTAAATTCATCAATACAAACCTCACAAAAGCACTTAAAAATATAGTCAGCAGCTAAAAATTCTTGCATGCTAGAAGTTCGTAAAATGATTCGGAGGACAGAGTTTAGAGCAGGTTCCTCATATGGCGGCTCTCCGAGGACTTTGCTTGCAATGGCATCAAGATTCTTCAAATGTCCTGCTATCAGATCACCAATGCATCGAAAGGCCTGGCACAGTTACAAGCAAATTATCAATGTTAAAAGTATAAGGACATCTTTATTTACTAATTAATTAGTTCCTCTTACTGACAGAATCTTTTGAGAAGGGAGTCATGATGTTTCTTTATTCATTGTATACATAATATATTGTGCGTAATTAATAGTCCTTTCGAATTTAGTCAAATTGCAACCATAAAATCTTCTTTACTCTGGATTTTGGAAGTTTGAATCCTTAAAATTAATGGCCTAGAATTTTAAAACCTGTACAATAAGCACCTTCAGAGGACAACATAGATGAGTTTTATTTTTAATTTTCAAAATTGTCTATTCAGTTCGTAGGGTCAAAAGCATGTACTCATCTTAATAGCTTCTTTTGTTATCCTTTCTAATATAAAGTAACTAAATAGCAATGTGGGTAATTGCCCACCTTGACTTGGGGAATAAAAGCAAATTATAAGGTTTTATGTTTAAGAAAGAATAGGATAAGAACACAATTGTATATAACATTGACCCCCTTAAATTGTGTTTGGCAGACTGGAAAAAAGAATGGAAAGGAAATAATTGAAATCCTATTATATTCCATTTCTTTACTTTTCGTAACTTTTTTGTGCTCTATGCATCCAATTTATTTATACTTAAGAGTAGGGTTTCAAATCCTAGTCTTTCTGTTTGTTTCCAATTTGCCAACATACTCTTAATCTGATAATAAAATAACACTAAATATTATATTTTGATTTCTGTAGCCTTTAATACAGGCTCTGTCCTTGGAGGTTGGGGTAAGCAAAAA
This sequence comes from Panax ginseng, assembly GCA_020205605.1. Classification (NCBI taxonomy): domain Eukaryota; kingdom Viridiplantae; phylum Streptophyta; class Magnoliopsida; order Apiales; family Araliaceae; genus Panax; species Panax ginseng. Next base: position 97,645,865 of record CM035150.1, read on the forward strand.
TTAGTCTTCTAAATAAACTTTGTGTGTCACAAGGTTTTATGATTGATTTGATATTTCTCTTTTTTACAGCTCATGAAGTTTCTGTTGATAATGTTGTTCCTTTAAAAAGAACAATTTTTTGGGGGGATCTACACAGCCAGAATGTTAGTATTTTTGAGCAACCTTGTGCCCATGTTTGAGATTAATCTTTTTCTTTTATATATATAGATAAGAAGTTGTAACCTTTGCTTCCATCGTGTTACTTACACCCTTGTAACTAGGGATTGAGATTTGAGACACGAGTGTGCACACATTTTTTAAAGCAGGCACCATATTACATTAACTTAATGAAAGCTAGTCATCTTACCGCACACCGCACAGCAACAGGAGCCCATTGGCTTTCGACTCCCAACATTAAAAGATGATCCAAAACTTTTCTCTACAACCAATAAAATAATTTAAGTGAGAGATGATTCAAGATGAGAGTTTTTAGGTGTACCTTACCAGAGATAAAATTTGACAAACCTGAACTAAGACGGTTTTATTCGTCAGTTTATTAGCATCTTTTCCAGGCTCAGTTTCTGGACTTCCCATCATTAGCAAACTAATGGTTTCTAGCACACTGAGTAGATTTATCGTCTACTGGTTCGAAGGATAAAAAAAAACATCAGTAAGACTTCTGCAAGTATATGAAAATATATTCAACTTTCCTTACACAAGCAAGAACATGTAGAGCGTAGTTTATATAGCAGGTGAATAAAATAAAATCAACAAAACAAACAAATTAACAAACAAATTAAGAAACACTTCAAATTTAACCTCTGAGCTTCTGTATGGGTAAACCCATAGTCTCCCCCTCTAGCTTCAATATAGATATCAAAGGGTCAAAACCCACTGTAGTGGCCCTCAGCAATACCTGTTTTCATGGCCTCTCTCCATGTGTGTGAATAGTATATATATAGAGTCCGGATCTTAAGCTCACCTTATCCAACTCACCCGAGCTCAAAAGCGATTGACCCGGCATGGTTCTCTTACATGTGTGTCATCTATTTTTAGCGACACTATATGTTGTCCGTCGCTTCCATGTGTTGTATGTGTGTGTGTATATATATATATATATATATATATATATATATTATAGAAAAGACCAATATAAGCTGCTTCCTTTGCAGTCAAAACTCTCCTCTAATACTAATAGCAGAAAGCTTCAAACTTAAAGTTAAAATGTTCTAATTATGATCAAATGGATAAATATACCGAATGCTTTGTACACGCTTTAAAAACGCCAATTATACAGTACAATTAATTATGACAAGGAACAGAAGAATTAGAGATTGTATCCAACTAAATATGAAGAACACCAATGCACCATCCTACGTAGGCATATAAAAAGGAACCAAAGTAACAGACCTGATTAGATGTATTGTTGCGGAGGAGATTGTTCAACAATTCAAGGCAGTCCTGGATAGTGACAAATATAAATTAGCAAAACTGGAAATTTTGTTTAATTATTCCTCGGACATTTAATTCTAGCATAGATTAATAAATATTGATCACAAGCAGAACTAAATGAGAGTGGAAAGTTCTTTTGATAAGAACTTTCTACTCTCACTTAGTTCTGCTAACTTTTCAGGATTACAAAAATGCACATGCAAGATGATTGATACAAGCTGCAATCATCATGCATATATAAAACTAGGAACCAGACAATATCACAATACATCCGGAAGTATTTTAGGATCAAGCTAAACTTAACTACTGTATAAGCTTCTGCAGGTCATAAATTGCAGAAATATCCAACTCAACACTATATATGTGCAGCTATGTCCAGAATCTTTCAACAACTACTCTTCGTTTTAAGGCTGCATCCAATGCATAACAGAAGAAGCAGAAGAAGCGACAAGTAATTGCAGAACACGTATCATTTAAATGTCATACGAAAATAACTTATATTTTCATCTATTCATGCATGGACGGTAACTATGATTTGCAGGAAGCCACAAGGAAACCAAACACCACAACATACAGGGACTAAATTATATATGCATTTGCTTCTAAATTTATTAAACTCGTGTATATTGTATGCAATAGCTTTCAGTCTGTAGATGTATGTTTTTCTTTTAAATTAGTATGCTCATAAGTGTACAGTACTTATATGTCAAAAACCATAAACAGAACTACAACTTTAAACTGAATCACTACTGCCATTGTATTTACATGCATTCCGTAAATAATAAGTAATGTCCACACAGCTGTAGAACATGAAAATAACATTTGCATGAACGGGTGTCCGATAATCCAATTATTAATTGGGATAAGTATCCACATCACAACCAAAAAAATCATGACCTTTTCATAAAGGAGTATCACAGAGTTGTAAGAGAGTGGCAAAAAGGTTTCACTAGTTCAAATTCGAAAAAGAAATTAAATATCAAAGTCATATCTAGTGCTTGGACCTAAATATAAGCTAAATCAGTAAACTACCTGCACAACAACACCTCCTTCTGAACCTCCTTCCTCTTTAATAATACTGAATATCTTCTCAAAAGCGCCTTCAAAGACCACAATTTTTTGAATTTCCTAAGATAAAACGAAGTAGTATTAAGCTGAAATTTAAAACCAAGTTTGATAAAAGTTCTACACGATAAATGTAAATGACCATGAGAGACAAGTAGCTTACCTCAGCTTCCTGGGTCAAGTAAGTGAGAAGTAACAAAGCCTCATTTCGAATAACCTAGAAGGCAACACACATTTTCGACAGCATTTAACATGGAACAGCACAGAAGAAAAATATGTAAATTCAGTAACCAGGTTCATACCTCACGATCCATAAGCATATCCATAAGCCGAGTTATCCCGCGAGGAATGGTAAGAATAACTTCCTGCAACCTGAAAAGGGAGGTCAGCTATTTTTTCTCCCCACAATGCTAGAGAATTAAAAAATTACATGCAATGGGAAGAAAGTGGCAACGTAAAAAATTACCTATTTGGAGAATTCGTGAGAAGGGCAGTCAAAAGTTGAAGTGTATAATATCGTACATAGAAATCCTCCTCTGACTGCCAAGGTATATTATCAGCAATTTTTCGACCATACTCACATTCCAAGAAAATCACATCCTTAATTAATTAACTGCAATTAAAATAAAGATATAGTGCCCTCACCAACAAACTTAAGAGAAGGGAAATGCTTTCTGCTTCTCTAGATAGCAAATCAGTATTCATGAGAGCTGGTTGAACCTCATTTGGCTGCCCTTTAGCATGGGCAATTGGAGTTAATGCACTCACAAGAGTTTCAAGAGCTCCACGAACCTTCAGCCATCAATTGAAAGAACATAGACATATTATCACGAAGTGCTTTGAGCATGGCAACAATAATTAACAAAATGTCAAATAACATATTAGCATGAGTTTTAGGAAAGAGTGCTGGATTGCTCGTACATAAGATGGTGTAATGCAGAACCAGAACTAGTTCTCCATCAAACACCAGGAAAATCATCTCATGAAAGATTGAAGTGTGTAATATAAACTTCTCAAAGAAGTACGTTGTAAGCCTGTAGTATTTTCTGCAAACTCATGCTTGATCCACAACCAACATCTTTGTAACAAGACCACGGTGGGCGAAAAAAAATCAAAAGGCAGCAGAGTGGCGAGTCAGACCAAACACATAAAAAAAATTAAATGCCAAACGGTCCAGCGCTACTCAGTCCAAAGTTAATGTAAATATGTTATAAATTTCCTATTTCCTAGTAGCTCCTTCCTCGCTCAATAAGTCAATATTATTACTGAGACCGAACCCTTGAATTCCAGAATACGGATTGTTGCAATTTAAGTGTCTCTATCGAATCCTTAGCTGAAAACACGCCATCACTTTGACTTCTCAAATAAAAGTATAAACCAGAAAAAAATACATGTATACAGATAAGATGATGCCAGAAGCTTTTATACCATTTCAACATCATCACGCTCTTCCTTCAAGACACTCAAAAGTACAGGAAAGCCTGTGATAGAAGAGAGTAATTTACATTATGAACCGCAAGCATGAGGTAAACTACAATCTTTTCTAACAAAAAGTGCTTACCCATGGCCCCAAATGCTAGTTGGGCGGCACGACTTTCTGCTACTACAGATTGCAGTTCAGCTATTGCATTTCTTCTATCCTCTGCCAGGGTTCCGTTACTTATACGGTCAAGCAAGCGTTCAACATAGCTGCTGATCCAAGTCATAAATTAATGATTCAAACCAGTGAAATTGAAATCATGTAAGCAAACTATAACTGAGGAATAAAAAGTAGACAAGATGATGCCACAATAGACATATACTCTAATTTGATAAAAAACCATATGCATGGAATAGTATACAGCATGGCAAGGTTTCACCTTGATATATAAAAACGGTTAAAACTGAGGCAAAGAGCTTCATAAGAAAGGAAAATATAACAAACTATTCCACATGACAATATATTCTATATGGGTAAATTTAGTATATTATCGTTCCTTCTAGAGTCAGTTGTCAATCAGTCCTCTTCCCTTTATATGTTTCATTTAAAGAGAATAAAAGAGCATTCACTTCAATATTGCTAAGGGGGTACGCATTAATATTTAATTATACCAGATATCAAAATTTTCAACTCAACTCAAATACCCATTATCCCAAACAAGTTGGGGGTAGGCAGAAAACACTAAGAGAAAATCAATTACCTATCTTCATTAGACCCAGAATTCTCATTTCCAAACATTCGTCCAACAACTCCCTGCAAAAATCACCAAACATTGAAACTCAATTATCAAAAATAAGTGTTTATAAGAGGTTCCATACATCAATTAATACTGCTAAATAGTACCACTATACTTGTAGAATAGTACCTTATAACCAGAAACCAAATCCATCTCTCTATCTGTACCAACAGGAGCTATGAAAATAAAGGTTCTGCAATATATTGAGAAGAAGAACCTATTAAAACGTCAATCACTTGATCATATATTAATCGTATTTTTTAACCTCAATATTGAACTTTGCCCTCTTAATGGCATATTCTAGCAAAATCATGATAATCTTCGATTAATAATTGAATAGTTCAAAATGTATGGTCAATAGTGTGTACAGTGTGCGTATGAAGTAGAAGCAGACACGAAGGAAACGCACATAAACGAATAAAATTGTTGATTCTTAATCAATCAGGGTATACGTATATCGGTATATGTGTGATATAATTGAAGAGAGGGATTTCGATGAGCAAATTTGAGTAAATTTAAGACATCGGTCTTACCGAGATAGAAGGTTTCACCGGAATGTTTCCGTATGAGTTTAGAGATGGGAGATCGGCCGTCGGAGCTCCGGTAGGTGAAATCGGAGGAATTAACTCAGTTACAGCTAAGCGACAACTGAAGAAGGAACGAAAATGGTTGAGAGAGTATTTTTTGTTTCGGTCATCGATAACTATAGATTGACTTGCAGATTTACCTAATGAACGAGCTAAGTGCCCTGTGCGAACCACGCATTTTTTAAATAAAATTATTTTTAATTTTTAATTTTTATTTATTTTATATAATAATTATAAAATATATTTTTTGAATTTTAAATTAATTTACTATTATTATTAAAATAACTATAAATTTTACTTAAAAACGAATAATGCATATGATATATTGAGTGTTTCATTCTTTTGTTATTATTAATTTAATATTAAAATTTTATATATTTTCAAATTTTATAATCAATCCTTTGTATTTATGTATGCATTTTAAATTTGAGTTCTCAATTGAGTGGAAACCTAAAAATTAAACGTAATATTTAAGTCATTCTCTATTGTATAATTATTAACTAAATAAAGTCTATAAAAAAATAAAATTGTTGTAAAATAATAAGTTACAATCATGATTTTAGTTTTTTAAAGGTAATTAAATTTTAATTAATAATATATAAGCCAGAATTTTTTAACATCAATTAACTTAAGGTCTACTATATAAAATAAAATTGTTTACTAAATTTTAATCATTAATATATTTTGTAATATACATTACAATTTTTTATATTAATTATTATTTACTAATAATATTTTTCTTATATTTTTAATATATAGTTATTTAGGAATATAATTGTTGTAAAATAATGAGTTGTCATTTTGGTTTTAGTTTTAAAAGCTAGCTAACTAAATTTTAATAACTAATATATAAGTTAGAATTATTTTGTAATATTAATTAAAAATGATATGACATCCTTGAAGTTATTCTTACTTTAAGTTATAAAGTAAAGTTCGCTTTCAAAATCGTTAGATCCTTAAAAGCCATTTTCATTTTTCTTTCTCTAAGAATCTTAAAGTGTTACATATTAATATTAAATTTAAAAATATTTTAAATTAATTTTTAAAAAATCAATATTAATCTTATCATCCGAAACAGATAGTACGTTATTATTTTGTGAGATTTTTTTTTAACAATCACTACTATAAACGTGTTTTTAGTACTTTAAAATGTTATATAAGTCTTTGATCAGGTTTATTCTAAACAAATTAATTAACGGCTGGCTGGCTAGTTAATTAACTTCCTTTTTCGCACCAAAGAAAGAATATTAATTTATTAATTGCTTGTGGCTCGATCGATAATCTTGATCTTAATTAGTATATATATAGAGTAGGGATCTGGTCAGGATTCCTTGATTTTAAGTAAAGTCCGAACTCATAATCTCAGCCATAGGATCCCATCCAACGGTTCATAAAAAAATTGCTTGAAAAAAAAAACACGCGGATCTTTTTTGGGTTAACTGGTCGGGTCAAAAAATAAATCACTTCTCCTTCCCCAATTTTCGATCGCACCTCTCTCTCCTGGACTCTCTCTTCTACCATTACATATCTACAACTAATAAGAAATTCTTCTGTAGCTAAAAGACTAACTTCCTGAAATAATAACATTGTGAAGATGAGGTTAAACACAATTTCGATTCTTCTTGGATTTGGATACAATCTTTGGAACTGACATCACATAAATCAACAGATGCTCTCCAAAACTCTTCATAGATGACAATGGTAAGACGTAAAGAGCTTTCTTCAAAAAAATACCTACAAACAACTTCTGGAAACAGAAAATGACAGTTATTCGCAGGCGAGTTTAGTATCAAAGCTGCTTAAACATATAGCCTGTCACAATATCACACTATTTCTGCTCTTAATCTCAACAAACCCGATCTTTGCATGATTATGCCCATCACACTGAACTAAAGAGAGAGAGCCGAGCTTTATTTTGCGACGATGGTAGAAGTGAGAGTCCAGAAGAGAGAGGCGTGATCGGAAATTGGGGGAGGAGAAGTGATTTATTTTTTGATCCGACCGGTTAACCCAAAGAAGATCCGTGTGTTTTTTTTTTCCAAGCAATTTTTTTCTGAACCGTGGGATGGGATCCTATGGCTCAGATTGTGAGTTCGGACTTTACTTAAAATCAAGGAGTCCTGACCAGATCCTTACTCTATATATATATACCAATTTTTTGGTATCATGTGTTGTATTATTCTAAGAATGTGTACATGCATGCCATGTATTAGAAAATATATAATGATATTAATAAACATATATACAATCGATCAGTGGCGGATCTACTTGAGGGGGCATGAATATTTTTTTATAGGTATAGGGGACAGATTAATGGAAGAATTAAATTTGGAGGGGGCAAAAATAATTTATAAACTAATTTTAAATACAAGTACAAAAATCTTCTTAGTTAAATTTGGGTTGTTTGATCTTCGATTGAAAATGGGATCATTTTGGTTGATTAGTTTATGTCTTTTATTGTACTAGCTCACAATGATTTTGCCTTATAAAATTTTATAATGAGAATGGAGAATGGAGAATATTGGAGAATGAAAAATGACTATGAGCCTTTAGGAACCCTCATTTCTAGTTGTTATAATTACTTTATTTTCAGGCATCTAACTAATAGACCATGTATAATTTTTGGTGTTCTGAGTATAAATTTTGGATAGTTTGTTTCTCATATTTCAAGTAAAACTTATAAAAAAGATACAAAAACTAGTTTATGCATTGAAATTAATTCATGATTTTGTTTGAATATAAAAAATAAATTTGGTTTGAGCCTTTGAAAAATCATTCAAATTGAACTATGACAAGTAACCGAAATAAGTTTATAAATTGTATCTAAATATTTTTTATTTGAAATTCCTTTTTTAATTTGAATTATTAATATTTATTGCAATTTATAAACATTTTTATGATTACTTAATATTATAATTAGTTCAAATTTTTTTTATTTAAATTCAACAAAAAAATAATTAAAATCTGCAACTGCTGAAAAAAATTCATGAATGCGCGCCTGTATATATACAACTCATCAATTACAATGATATCACTGCAATTCATACTATAGTACTATTTATACTCAAATTATAAAGTCAAATAGCATATACTACAATTTTAAATTACATTATGAACATAAATTCGTGTCTCGTACGGATTATCAATATCTATCTAATATATATAACTTGCATTAATCTCAATCATAAGTCATCTAATTAAACATGTAATTTTGCATATTTGCATGCACATATAAGCTTAAATTAATTAACTGTTGCTGCATGATATTGGTAGGCTTGAAGTAGTTAACTGGAGTATCTCATAGGTGCCGAATCAAAAGCAAGGAATTATTGTGTAGTATAATCTATAAATAAGTACTACTAGTACTCAATACTTATGATTTCCAAAATTGAAATCCTAACAGATTTTGCCGGTCGACTTAATTGGTGTCATTACTCCATAAAGTAACAAATTAAACAACCTTGATATATATGTGCCTCCAAAAAGGTTGGAACTTTAATTTGGTTTCTTAACTAGCTAGAGCCATAAATGTCAGAGAGAGAGAGAGGTATAAAAAAAATGGAGATAATCTACCCAAAGTATAATCTTACATGCTCCAAGCGAACAAATTACACATACTGTTCCAAAATTACCTGCAGCTAGCCAAGCTAGGAAGTGGAGTAGTACTAACTAAATTAATTTATATATATATATATATATATATATATATATATATATATATAGCTAAATATATGTGTTCAAGTAATATATAGATTTCTAGTACTATATCTCGATTATGAGATCATGTACTTAAACCGATCTAACCATCTTGATATAGCATATCGATCGTTCTTAGCCAAGAATTAATTATTTATCCAGCGAGGTCATGGAGCAACTGTGCACCCATCAAGTTCCTGTAAGGCAAATTCTGTCCTTCACCATCCAAAAGTGAGTATTGAACTTGTTGGCACTGATCTTCAACGTGGTCTCTCGGGTAGAAAAGAGAAGCCTGAGAAGTCGGCGAAAACGCTAAACTCACCCCTCCCCCGCCATGCTGTTGCAAACCAAGTGTCAAAGACACACCACCACCACCACCACCATTATTGAAATTCTGATCATTAGCATAAGAAATCGCGCCAGCTGAGTGATGGTTGTACGATGAAAAATCCAATTCCACCGCCCCAAACGAGTCCGTGATTAATCTACCAAAATTACTATGCTGCTGGTGATGCAACTGATCTCGAAGCACTTGCTTATTATTACTATTGTCATTTTTCTCGGGGTTATTGATGATGGAAGAGAGACATTCTGAATCAATCCGAACCAGCAGCTGGTCCGGTGTCGGTTTCTCATCTTCGTTACGCCTTTGGGGATTCGGATTAATCATTAGCCGCCCACCATTATCATCATCAAGAGTTGTAACTCCATCAGAAGAAACCATGTTGTCGTGTTCCTTGTTTTCTTCTAAGTACATTTCCTCCACCATTGGTTTCCATAATCTCACCCTTGCGTTTATGAACCAATTAGATACCTAAACGAGAAACACAACAAATGTTATTTAATTAATTGACGTATTAAACAATATCGTAACATACAACTCCAAAGTCATATATATAATCCATTTGTTCCTAAAAGATTGTCGTTTTAGAAGAAAAAATTTGTTCCAAAAAGTTTGTCGTTTACAACTTTTGAGGAGAACAAATTATTTACTTTCCTATATTACTCATACCTTCTCTCATTGTCCCAATAAATTCTCTCCCTTGTATTAATAGTTTTCAATTTCCCATAAAAGGGTAGTGATGGAATTTCAAATAAATTTTACTTGATAAATGACACTTTCTTAATCCATGTATCAAAACCTTAAACGACAATCTTTTAGGAACGGAGGGAGTAACATATAATACCAAGTATTTATGTAGAGAGCAAGGATCTTAGGCTCACTCTTATTGAGCTCACCCCGAGCTCATCCTGTTTTTTTTTTTTTTTTGATAAAAAAATACATAACTAATAAAAAATGTATAATAATTTTTGGAATTGAAAGTTTTTTTAAAAAAATATTAAAATGTGATTATAGTAAGCACAAAAGCTTTTGTTATACGTAATCCAAATCACACCAAAAATATTTTTTTTTAAAAAACTTTCAATTCCAAAAATTATTATATATTTTTTATTAGTTATGTTTTTTTTTATAAAAAAAAAAAAAAAAGGCAGGGTGAGCTCAATAAAGGTGAGCCTAAGAAATGAACTGTTTATATAGATATGTTAAAAGATCTTGAATTGTTAATTTGAATATATATAATTAATTAAGACATATATATATATATATATATATATATATATATATATATATATATATATATCCGCATTAAGAGTATAAATATATTCAAGATGAAAACTCAAAACTAACCAAACAAAATATATAGGACATATATATAGTCATATTTTCAGTTAAAGATAAGTTTCGTGTAAATATATATATAACTTTTGATACATACAACAAAAATTTACATTGTATATATACTGTGTGTTGAATTATGACTTTTGGTGCTAAAAATATCAGTCTTTTTTAAATAATGAGTAAAAATTTGGTACTAACAATTACTCTAAATACGAGAAATGTTAAAATCATGTACATCATTTAAATAAATAAGATAGTTTGTACACTATTAATGAAATGTGTTATGATCTTAGACTAATACTAGTATATACGTCAAAATTTAATTCTAAACAAGTATGTATGTATGTATGTATGTATGTATGTATGTATGTAGGGAGTGAGAGATGTGGACGTGCCTGGCTTCTTGAGAGACCAGTTTGGCGGGCTAAAATGTGTTTATCTACATCGCTTGGGTACCTGCAATACCAGTTTCATGAAACAAAGTACGTAAGAGAATACAATACAAATTAAATTGTGTGGATCAGAGAGAGATATATGGGTCCTAGGTTAGTTGTAACAAAGAATCAAATCCACACAAATATGTCTTAACAGAAAAACCACAAGCCAGCAAAATCCGAAGAAGAAGATATATGCATGATACATATGATTGATTAAAAATAAAAGTACGACAAAATCAATATAGGAATCTGAATGGTGGTGGATAGAACCTACCAAAAATATAAAAAAAAATAAAAATTTGGGCTGATTTGCAAACAAATGACCGAGACTACATGTAACAACTTCAGTACTATAAACTGCAAGTGGGGTTTTCCTATTTGTTTCATGAAGAAAACTTTAACATATATATGCTCTTAGAAAAATAAAAATAATATATACTCAAATAAAGAGACGCATCATCAATGGTAGAAATTCACAAGAGTATAAAGATTTTACGGGTGGAGAAAATGCTCGAAGAGCCAAGCGCGAAGAACGGAGACAGATCTCTCCGGTAGGCCGCGTTGGGGTCTCCATGGATGAGTTTCCATCATGTTCATCTGCTGGAATGCCCTCTGCTGCCTTAAAGTTTGATCAAGGACCCTAAGCCTCGGCGTCTCACCTCGTGTGCCGCCTGGTGCTGCTGCCGTGTCCTTCTCTCCCATGGCCTTCTTTGTGGCCTTAATCTGACCAACAATCCCATCTCTTAGACACCTAAAATGCCTTGACATGGCCTTTGAAGCTAAGACTGAATATACTTTTGCTGCCCCATTACCAGCCATTTCTTCAAAGGAGTACACAACTGCTTTCATTTGATCACAATAGTGCTTGTATCTTCTATCCACCTATAGCCACAAAAATAAAGAACATACGATATAGTACAAGTTTCAGAATAACAGCATATATAGGACATATACAATTTGTTGAAGTAATAAAATGTACCATACTATTACTCCTAGTAAGTAAAGACTAAAGAAGGCAGAAAACTATCAAAGAACAAGAATATTAGATGCTTCTAAAATTAAATGAATAGGCCTAATTGTCACCATGTGGGCATTAATGGAAAGGCCCTCTTAGTTTCTCAATTAGTTCAATATTTCAAGTCCCCCAATTAATTCCCACTTATTTCTTGAATTCCCTCCAATTCTTTCATATCAAGAACATGAGAATCCTCTTGAATGTTCCTTATTTTATTTATTTTGTTGAGGTTAATTCTTTGCATTGAGATTTTTGAAACGAAGGAAAAAATGGTAATATTTTTTTGCGTAGAATATGAAAGCATATGTATGTATGTATGTATGTATGTATGTATACCTCTTCTAGCATTTCAAGCAGCTTTGTTTTGGTTTTCTGCAATTCAAGAAACTCAAGGGAATATAAAGAATGTTTCTTTGAAGAAGAACTAGACCCAAAATTCTGATCATCATCCTGATCCCACTGATTGGATTTATGGAGCTTTGATTCTTGATGATGATGATGATGATCTTGACTTTGTTTGTTGTTTGTTCCAAGGTTACAGAACTCATTCAGAAGTTCCCGGGCTGGACCCAAGTACTTTGAGCCCCTGATCTGTAACTGGCCTGGACCTGCTTGATGATGAAACTGTAGAATATTATTTGCAGCACCTTTTCCCAAAAAGCCATCTTGTTGCATCATTTGTTGTTGATGGTGTTGAATATCATTCATGGGTTTGGATCCAATAAACCTCATATGATCTTGAGCTTGTTGTTGATGTCTAAGTTCAAAAGACTGTAATCCAATATTGGAAGGATTATTTGAACTGAGAGAGAGTGAGAGGCCTTGACTAGGCCTTTCATTTGCACCACAAGGAAATACATGACATGACCTCATATTTGATGGATCATTATCATTATCATCAACAATCAATCGATTATTATTCTCATCATCATGCCAAGTTCTCGACGAATCAGCCGGTGCCACCTGCATCAAGTTATTCTCACTTGTTGTGAAATTATGATCAGGCTTGGTAGTCATGTATTGTTCATGATCATGTTCGTGTTGCTGCAGCTGCTGATAAAAGTCATGACTGATTGTTGGCTCGTTGATGGCCACCGCGGCCGCCTTGGAGGAAGACGGTGGACCACCGCTAGCCGGGTGGTGGTTACCGCCAGTAGTCTTGCCGGAAAATAAGAAGCCCTTCCACAAAAGGGGGTTGGTGTCAAGATTCTTATTTGGAGGAAACCCTATCATCTCCATGCTTGTAGTCAAGTTATAGATCTCTGTGAGATTATTGGACTGATGATCATGAAAGCTTTGCAACTGATCAGAATAACAAGAATAACCTCCAGTAGATGATGAAACCATGTTGTTTGATGATGTTGTATTTTCTTGATCGGCAGCCATATATCAATCACAAATTAAAGGGAAAAAAAATCTCCTTTTTGTGTTCTTTGACAGTAGTACTCAACTAAATACTAGGTTGTTCGTGTACTGATGGGTCATTACTTTGATATATATGCTTTTCTACTGCACCCACAAATTAATCCATCAAGTTCCACTCCACTAAAAACAACACACAGAAAAGATAACAAAAAAGCCCACCATATATAAATTTAAACAAGTGGAATGAGAACATAAAGCAAATTAAATCAATCAATCAACAGCAAGAACAACCAATTGCAAAAGAAAAAAGTTCACATAAGCCAATTTAGTACCCTTTTTGCTCAAAAGACTTTCTTTGCTTCCTGTTCACACAAACTTGTATACATTCTTTTCTATGCAGTGAGAGAGAATTAAAGAGAAAGAGAGAAAGCTTACTGGAGAGAGAGAGAGAGAGAGAGTATTTATGTTGGTGTTGGAAGGGAGATAATAAAGAAGAGAGAAAATGGAGATCTCCTATTGATGTTTTATGTTTTCTTTTTTCTTAGACTTGTTCTTTTAATAACCCAACATATATATTATGGTGTGCGATGAAAACCATCCTAGGTAGGTAGGAATCCTATAGGATGATCAGAAGATATGATCTCCTCCCTCACAAGTACTTACTACTGCAGGATCAAATATAGGAGGTCATGAATGACTTCCAAGTTCCAACCTATGATCGATCATCATCAATATAATATATATATATATATATATATATATATTAATTCCCTTATTTTAATTCCTCTTTCTTAGCCCAAGTGGGTCAATACACCAAAGATATAAATACATCCAAAAGAAACTTCCTACAAATCAAATCTCCCTCAATTATTTCATACCCCTCGATCAATAAAATATGACTAAAATTCAACTCAAAATTCAAAATACCAATCCCACAAACGATATTAAACTAGGAATAAAATATTAATTACTCCTACTGATCAAAACATTATATATATATATATATATATATATATATATATATATATATATGTATAATATTGTATAGTTTGCTCATGGACAGAAAGAAATGCATGGTATCTTCTTAATTTGCCAGGTATACATGCTACAAGCCGCCACATCATGATACGATCAGCACTTTATTGGAAGTTTTTTATGCACTCAAAATCAATACACACATATGATATATTAAAACATATATATATATATATATATATAATATAAAGATAAAAGCAAAAAAGATGCAGGAAGGCAGGCCCACATGGATGTAGAAGAAATCTTTGGGATGGATGGAGCTGAGTCCCAATTAATGGGGCACGAATCCCTGTAACTGAGAGCTAAGTAAGAGTTGTATCCAGGCTTTTTCAGAGGGCCGATCTGTTCCTCTAGCCGGTGGGGCAGGCTGATACAAAAACAAACTGTGAATTAATGGATATTAGTGCGTACTGCTACAACAAGTCTTGTAGTACTGCAGAAGTAACACAGATAACAGAAGAGAGAGAAGAGAAGAGGAGAGGAAGAAAATACTTCTAAGAATAAGATGCCAATGATGTTGTCCAAATTGTTCCCAAAATTAGAGTCTGTATAGGGCCATGAGATGTGGTGGTCCTATATTTCCAACTAATTCTAATTAAACCCACCACCAGTCCACCACCACCTTCCCTTCCCTCCTCTCTCCTATTATTATTATTATTATTTTTTTAAAAATGTTAATTTTTTACGGTCAGGAAGATTTCGACTTCTTAGAAATGAAAAATTAGTCGTTTGTGAACTATATTTTGTGTCCCAATTTACTCTTATCGTTGGTGATTTTATTTCGAGAAATGTTGAGTTTTTTTAATTAAGCTTTCATAATACAATTAATTAACAAATCAATTAAAGCAATTCCGACCATCCCATCTTTCTTTTCCCCTCTAAAAATATGGACCAGCATATTCCCTGTTTTACATTGCATGTCTAAACTATGCAAGTTCCACTTATTATTATTTCTTATATTTTTAATTTAAATATTTTAAATAATTTTTTTAATAATAAATTTTCTATAATATCGTTAATATTAATTATCATATTTCTATTATCTATATATATTTATAGAGTATTATTATTTATATATAAAAAATTATATAATTAAATAAAAATTTAAATATAAATAACTTATATATAAATATATATTAATAGTATATGCAAAAAATCAACAAAAACTTTTATATTGTGACCGGTGTGTACTAACCAAACACTCCAAGCTTGTCTATTCCACGCGCTTAGCACGTGAGTGAGTTGGCTTATAGTTTCACTACACAGTTAGTATATATTTTCTGGGGGCAAAAGGTCAAAAATGACTCTGATGGCCCACATGTATTTTAAATTAATTTTTTATTTAAAAGTATCATTAACGTTATATTTTTTGAGTTGTTCGTGCCCCTACCGTTAACAGAAGATAAACCGAAGTTAAAATATGATGATGTGACAGGCTTAAATATAAAACATATTATAAATAAAATAATATATATGATTTAATCAAAACAAAAATACTAAAATTCAAAATAAAAAAACATAATATATTTACATCATTTAATCAAAATACTTAAATTCAAACTATTTTATTAATTAATCAAAACAACAAAAATTCAAATTACATAATTAAAATACACTATCCTATGACAAACTTTTTCCGCCGCTTGCCACCTCTCTCTTCTCTCTCCTCTCTCCTCTCAAATACACATCGTGCTGCTGACGTCAACACATATACATTTGGCTTCTTGCGGTTGGTGTTTTTATCTGAGGTGGAACCATGCGCACCAGTGCGCACGTTTACTACGTACCACTACTAAACTTCACTGTACCATGTGTTTGGAAGATAAATTTTTCAAAAAAAAAATTGTCACGAATGTAACTTTTAATTGATGTAACCTTTTGTTGCAAGTTTTTTATGGAAAATAATTTTTTTATATATTATAATAAAAATATATAAATTTGTTTTTAATTTAATATGATACCGATGACAAAAGTCATTTTTTTAATTTTTTACGTTGATTAAGACTTGTAAAAATTAAGCTATCTACCTCTTTTAACTCTGTTTGCATAAGCTTGTACACATTTATATTCAATAATCCCTAGTATGTACATAAATAAATAACGATGGCTTCCGGTGTACGACACCCAAAGAAAGAAATTCTTTCTCTATATATTTTTACAAGGAACTTCTTGAAAAATTTATTTGATTAAAATGCAAAGTCGACAACTGAACTTTAGAGATTTTTAAGTGTTGGACCATGATCTTTTTCATTATTGAGCCAGATTTAATGGGCTCCTCTCTTAGATTATGTTACTTTTGTCATGTTGATCCGAATGATTTGGGTCCAGTTATTTAATTATTCTATTGGGTCCTTTTGATTGGATTCGGTCATATGGGTCATCTTTGGGCATTAGATTAGCCCATTACACAAATTGTCACTTAACCCTTTTATTAACCGGCAATCATTACACCAAAGATAGTTGACTGTTATGTCTGCCACCTTTCTGCATAGCATTAATGAGGATGAGACTCAGATGACCAGCGGAGGCAAACAAGCGGTAAGTAGCGAGTAAGGAAGAGAAGCTACACGCTTTCAATTTGAGATAATACGGGAGTGGGGAGGTGTCGGGAGATAGTGGGTGTACGCAGAAACCCAAGATCCAGAGTCGTATGGGGCAAGGATCACACAAGAAAGGTAAAGAATAAAACATTATGTAAAAAACTTAACCACATTATTATTATTCTCTAAAAGGCACTAGTTATTTTTCCTCCATCTTAACCTTGTGATCGTCAGATCGACTCTCACACCGGAAAGCTATTCCCAACGCGATCGGCCGCAAGCTTTGGTGTCGATCGTGTTTATCGCAGGATATCGGACGCGCCTTACGTGATTGGGGACGTGAGGAAAGATCTTGACGTTAACATTGGCCAGGCTAGAAGGAGGGTGAGTTCAGTGTCCCGAGTATTTTTGAATCACAAACCGTGTGTTTGTTTCTACGTCGATATTCATGGTGAAGAGTAGAATACCTACACCTGCTGAAAGGCGCCGATGGTCATTAGTGAATCGGCACCACGAGTGTATCATCAAGGATCGTTGAAACTCGCAATAAATGTTATTATCGTCAAGACAACATCCAAACGATCACATGAAGATTCTCACCGAGGAAACGGGCAACGTTAAGCGTAAAAGCTAGTTTTCACGGCAGAGAAAGGGTCCGGCCATGGTCGGAACGCAGGCGAAGGCACCTCGCCTAGAACTCGATACCGAGATGACCAAGACGCGAAAAGGCCTCTCGATCGCTAAGATGGCGAGATGAAGCGAGATAGGGCCAGTGGAGGTACTTGTGAAGAAGCGACAGGATATAATGAAAGCGGATGGCTCAAATGGCGGAGTGAGAGGATGAAGAGTTCGGTTATGTCCAGTCCGAAGAGCGAAGGCATCGGAGTGGGAAGGAACCTGTTCATTCAGGACGTGAGTCTCGGGGCCAACCTCGAGAAAGAAGAAGATCCCGAAGCCCTACTCCTCAAAGATCGAAGAGGGCACATCACCCTGTCGATTCTAAGGAGCAGGGTCGAAGCGAACGAAGAGGTCGATCTAGAGATCGCACTCTTGAGAATACAAAGAAGGCGCTTCGTTGTGCAAGATTCTCACCATAAATACCAGAAAGTTCGAAATGAAGTAGATCCAGAGGTCACACTCCGAGAGTTCATCGAGGTACACCACCTAATGGACGTCGTCATCGAAAAAAGTCCTCTAAGGTTGGGGTTCTATCAGAAGAGACCAGGTCCACTCGTAAGAGGGAAGGAAAGTCACAAAAAAAGAAGCATCATCCCAACCGGAAGGTGTGGAGTATCTGGTTAAAGAATTAAAAGAACCGGAAACAAATTTGCCAAAGTCTGAAAATGAAATATACTTGAAAAAGGCATCCCTTTTTCCGCGGAGATTAAAAAGAGAAAGTCAATTCCACCAAGAAGTTGCCCACATTGAAAGTTATGATGGATCGGGGATCCCTACGACCACGCAAAGCGTTTCATTTAATCGATGGATTATTATGACTTTAGCGATCTTTCTTAAGTGTCATACTTTTGTCACGACACTCCAAAAAAGATGTCGGTAGTGGATGATGACTTTGCTTTCTTGATTCAATTTCATCTTGGGCGGACATATGCAAGAAGTTTCATGCTCGCTTGGGAGCAATAAAAAGGAGGGGAAACCAACTGGCTCGTTGGCTCAGTTCGACGAAGATTCGAATGAGTCTTTGGGCCAATATGTGAAACAGTTCAAGGAAGTTAGCTTCGGCCAAGTTGATGTGAACTGAACGATCTACAAATTTGTGGGACTGTTTGAGAATGGGTTAGATCTGGTCAAATCGTAAAAGTTGGTGAAGAAATTAATGTTTCACCACCAAGAAGTCTGTTGAAGCCTTCGATAAAGCCAAGGCTATATCATAGTGGAAGAAGCATGAACGTTTTTAAACGCCCTTCTTCGGACGAAGCAGGAGAGGCGGACGGGATAGAATAGATGGGGACCAGAAGAAGAATAAAGAAAATAAAGACCGTTATGAAGGCGGGTCAAAGAAATACAATAATTGGAGACAAGGTGGAGGACGTTCGTCCGCTCCGACCCAGAGAGTGAATAGGACGTACACCGCACTTAACACTGATAGGGCTATTATCTTGGATCAGATTAAGAATCAACCTATTTTTGAGCCACCTCGAGATAATATTAAGCCCGGAAAAGGGAATTCTCGTAAGTATTGTGATTACCATCAAGCCTCGGGCCACGATACAAACGACTGTGCTAGTTTGAAAGATTTCATTGAAAGACAGGTACAAGGTGGGGCTTTAGTTTAGTATGTGGCTTCCGTGATCTAAACAACAAAGAGGATAGAGGCTTGTTAAATGGCAATTTCAAATTTATTCAAAGGTGTTGCCACAGCCAAAGAAGGCAAGTTATAGATGTCATCACTGGGGGCACTTCCGGTAAACTTGTTGGGAAGAAGAGTCGAAGTCATCTGGATTCAGTCATGTCGGTGGCAGGTACCCTCCCGAAGACTGATAAACTTTATCCAGGAACGGTAATCTTCTTCACCGATGAGGATTACCCTTCGGAGACCATCGAACCACATGAAGGATCATTGGTGGTGATTGCACAAGTAGGTTCGGTAGACATGAAGCAAATGATGATCGATAATGGGTCGTCTGTGGATATCCTATATGCCCATGCTTATCAGAGGATGAATCTTGATGGGCAGAAAATGGAGATCGGGCAGGAGGCTCCTTTATACGGCTTCAAAGAACGATCCAAATAAGGTATTTTGGAACCATCGTGATTCTTGGTCATCTTCTAAAAGCCCCCAAACAGTAGAAATTATTTGCAAATTTTATGTTGTACATGTAGATTCCACTTATAATGCTATTTTGGGGAGGCCCACTTTAACTGCTCTACAAGCTGTGACCTCAATCCCCCATTTCAAAATCAAATTTTCTACGGCTCATGGGGTTGGTGAGGTGAAAGGAGATTTGGTTCTGGACAGAAGATGTTATAGAAATGTTGTGATCACTTCGGGAGTGGGGGTATCAAAGCAAAAGCAGACCATGGCGATAGAGATCGAACCCTTCACTGAGAGCAGTTCAGAGCCGTTGGTCATGCCAGCTGAAGAAATAGAAGAGATAGAGCTCATCCCGGGCAAGGCAAACAAGACAGTAAAAATAGGTTCGGGTCTGCCGGAACCTCTCCGGACGAACCTCATGGAACTCCTGCGATGCTATGTTGACATTTTCGCATGGGAACCTCAAGATATATCGGGAGTGAACATGGATATTACTGAGCATCGGTTGGAAGTGGACCCATCAAAGAAACCAGTTCGACAGAAGAGGAGGCTCTTTTCGCCTGAGCGCCAACGGATCATCGATGAAGAGATTGCGAAGCTGTTAGCTGCTTACTTCATATTTGAAATCGACTACCCACAATGGATGGCAAATGTGGTGCTGGTCAAAAAGAAGAATGGGAAATGACAAGTCTGTATAGATTATACCGATCTGAATAAATCTTGTCCAAAGGATTTCTACCCGCTGCCCCACATCGATCAGCTCATCGATGCCACTTCGGGGTATGCTTTGTTAAGCTTCATGGATGCCTTCTCTGGATATCATCAGATTTCCATGTGTAAAGAGGATATACCGAATACGGCGTTCATTAGGCATCGTTCGAAATATGCCTACAAGAAAATGACCTTCAGCCTCATCAATGCCGGAGCCACATACTAGAGGATGATGAACTATGTCTTCAGATATCAGTTGGGCAAGAACATGGAGGTGTACGTGGACGACATGATTGTCAAGAGCATACTGGTACAGAAATATTTGGATAATTTGGAAGAATGCTTTCAGACAGTTCGTCACCACAAATTGAGACTGAATCCTGCTAATGCACCTTCGGATTAGGGGCTGGCAAGTTTTTGGGTTATCTTGTCAGCCAGGGAGGAATTGAAGCCAATCCAGAAAAAATTCAAGCGATCCTAAACATGAAGACTCCTCAGTCATTTAAGGATGTTCAACGCCTGACTGAAAGGATTGCAGCTTTGAGGAGGTTCATGTCTAAGTCGGCAGAAAGGTGTTTGCCGTTTTTTGATACGTTGAAAGGGCCGAATAATGCAAAGACGTTCCAATGGACTTCGGAGTGTGAAGACGCCTTTTAGAGCATCAAGTCCTACTTATCTTCGACACTTTTATTGGTGAAGCCCGCTCCTGCTGAGCCTCTGTATTTGTACCTAGCAGCTAGTTCGTTGGCAGTAGGAGCAGTGTTGGTGCGTGAATTAGTTAGGGGTAAGCAACACCCGATTTATTATGTAAGCCACGTCCTTCGGGATGCTGAAACAAGGTACCCAAATATTGAAAAGTTTGCCTTTGCTTTAATAACTGCTAGCCGAAAGCTTAGGCAATACTTCCAGGGTAGGTTGGTAATAATATATACGGATCAGCCTTTGAAGAAGATTATGGGCAAACCTGATGTATCGGGAAGATTAGCTGCATGGACAATGGAGTTGTCCCAATTTTTCATTGAATATCATCCCCGAACTGCCATCAAGGGGAAGGCCTTGGATGATTTTGTAATCGAATGTTCATTTTCAGAAGCCGATGAAGTTGTGGGCGTAAGTCAAGGATCTGACAGAAGCGATTCTGATTCTTCAATAGAAGCATAGTTTCGTGGACCATTTGTATGCAGATGGGTCTTCTACTACTGACGTCAATGGGAAGGGTGGATTATTCGATGAGTTCGGAGGATTCAAAGTGCAACAGCCATCGAGATTTGATTCAAAGCAACGAACAACGGTTTGAGTATGAAAGCAGATTGAGGTTACGACTAGCGAAGAGTCTTGAAGTCACAGAGGATATTTATCTTGATGATTCTCGTTAGTCGTTAAACATGACTCTCTGAGAAATCTGAAGCTCGAGGTCCAAGAATGATCAAGTATTGGCAGAATTAAAAGAACGGCTTGAGATTTTTCGATCCCTATGAGTTTTGTGGGTCGAGCGAAATGACAATTCCATTCTTTGATGCACTCTCCAAATTAGCTTACTCTCGATGTTAATTAACGTCTTTGATGGAATTGGCTTACTTGGAAATTTTACAATATCCTAGTGTTCATCATGAATCCAGAATGTGCATAGATCAAACCAACTGTTGGTTGACTCCATATCTGGAGTATCTGGCAGATGATGTCTTACTTCTCGGACGGATCTTAGCTAAGAAAATCAAGCACAAAAGCGCTAATTTTGTTCTGATTGATGGGGATCTATTCAGAAGCGGCTTCTCGTCTCCACCATTTGAAATGTTTGACTCCATCTGATGCTGAATATGCTCTCCTATACCACATCAGCCACCAGAAGAGCTATACTCAATCTTATCTCCTATACCATTTCTTTGTCATGGGGGGTTGATATATCGGGTCCCATATCAAAGAAAGAAAAGGTCAGGTCAGTTTTGTTATAGTTGCCATCGACTATATGACCAAATGGGTAGAAGCAAAGTCATTTAGGTTAATAACGGAACAGGAATGCTTGTAATTTTTGAAAGAATTAGTAGTGTTTCGTTTCAAAATTCCTAAGGTGGTAATATTGGACAATGGACGTCAATTTGTGGGATCGAAATTTGAAGCATTTTTGAAAGAACTGGTGGTCCAGCACAGAAAGACTTCAGTGGCTCATCCTCAGTCGAACGGACAATTCGAAGTGACCAATAGAACGCTGCTGAATGGGATCAAGCGCATATTGGATGAAGCTAAGGGAAGATGGCGGAAGAGCTGCTGGCGTGTTATGGGCTTATCTGACTTTACTAAGGACAACAACGGGATTCACCTTCAGACTAGCCTATGTAATGCGATGCCTTAGTCCCGTTGAAATCGGATCTCAAGTCTTGGTCATCGGTTTAAAGAGATCTTTAACGACGAAGGACTGAAGGCCAACTTGGATCTGTTAGAAGAAGTCAGAGAAAGAACTTTGATCAAATTGGCAGCCTATCAGCGAAAAATGGCTAAGCATTATAATAAGGGTAAAGCTTCTCAGATTTGAAGTGGGGGACTTTGTCCTCAGAGAAGTCGAAACATCTACGCCTCAGAATTTGGGAAAACTGATGCCGAAGTGGGAAGGACCGTATGAAGTCATAGAAGTACCAAAGCCGGGGACTTATCGGTTGAGGGAACTGGACGGGTCAACAATTAAAAATACTTGGCATGTCGGCAGGCTTAGGAAATACTTTCAGTAAATATAATGTCAGTACATCGGCAATCTGTAAATATTCATATCATCATCAATAAAAGTCCCCTTTTTTCTCAAACGAATCTTGACTTCGTTGTTGTTCAGTTCAGTGGTGTAAGGAGGTTCGAGAGGACTTGCTGACCATTCGAGGGTAGCCTTAATGGCAGGTGGTCCTTATGGGTTTTTCAGGCCCTTCGTGGTAGGCAAACGCCATCCCTAAGACGTTGTCAGGCCCTGCGTGGTAGGTAATTGTCGACCTTTAGACCTTGTCAGACCTTTCGTGGTAGGCAAGCGTCATTCTTAAGACGTTGTCAGGCCCTGCGTGGTAGGCAATTGTCGACCTTTAGACCTTGTCAGGCCCTTCGTGGTAGGAAAAAACGTCGTCCTTTAGACGTTGTCAGGCCCTTCGTGGTAGGCAACTGTCGTTCTTTAGACTTCGTCAGGCCCTTCGTGGTAGGAAAATGTCATCTTGTGGTTTTGTTAGGCCTTTTGGGGTAAACAAATTCCCTATAAAGCAGATCTATCTCACACTTCGGTAACAAATAAGTATTCCTTTAATTTATTACCTAAATTTTTCTAAGTGTTGAGTTCAGAATGCCTCATTCTTTAACTTCATCTTATCTGTTATATGACTTGCCTAGTTGTTAATTAACGGTTCAAGTTAAGCCCATGAAAGAGCTTGTACATTTTTCAAGTTGAATCGATATTGAAGTATTGATAAAAAGTAAATGCACCGAAGTCATAAAGAACAAAGCCCATATTCCATTAATATATTGCCAATTACAAGGACAGAAATATGAAATTTCTTTACAAAAATCCTCTAAGCTAAAAAAAAGAAGAAACAGATATCCCTCTTCAGGCTGAGGCTTCATTTTCAGACGAATCGAGAATGGTAGGATCAGCTTCGACCGCGACAAGTTTTGCCTTGTCCTTTCTTCGGCAATCATAATAACCATCAGAAAACATTTTAACTACCTTCTTATTCAGCTCATTTGACTTTCGGTATTCATCCCATATTTGTTCGCGAAACTCTTCAGTTAAGGGTGGACCTAAAGCCTGCAAAGCTTCCAACTTGCCCTGAAGCTCAAGCGAATGTTCAAATTTCGCTCTTTGTCAAGACGAAGCTTGCTCTCGAAGATTATTAACTTGTATAGCGAGCTTTGATTGGCTATACAGAGTTCTTCATTCCCGAGCCTTAGAGCATGATTCTGTGTGTCAAGATCAACATTCGGCATTTGACTCATCACATCACTGTTGGGCGGGCCTTCGCGTCTTCTTCAAGTCCTCTTTGCAGATCTTCAATTCTTCCATTCTTGAGTTAAGTCCTTTTGAAAATTTTCATTATTGAAGAAAGCATCGCCGAGGTCACCCTTGCCTTATTCCAAGTGACTTGAGGGTGTGTTTTCCCGACGAAGAAGCATCCTCTTCTTGCTTGACTTGATAGCGTGGAAGAAGACGCGCAAGACAAAGACTCTCAGTAGATATTCACAGATAATTCGTTAATTTTCAAAGAAATACATATAAATCCAAAAGAACAGACAGACAAATATTCACCTTGGCGTGGTAATTCATGCCTTCTTTAATCAAGTCCATGATCGAAGTCAATTGCTAAACCGGTGTTCATCAGCCTCTCTAACAAAAGAATTGAAGAGATGGAAAGGGTAATTGGCATTGAAATGAGGCCATAAAGTTGGAGACCCCCTTGCATCATTCTCAAACTCATCGGCAGAAGGTATTGAGATGAAAGGCGTCCGTTCTTCGTGGGGAGGTGATGGTGAAGGATCCATGTATATGTTCTCAGGAGATGGAGAGCGACCAGGAGTAGGTTCCGGGCCGGTGAAGGGATAGTGATGGTTTGTGGTTGGTGCAGAATCGGTTCCCGGGGTGGTGGTTGATCGTCAGAAGGTTGTTTTCTTTACGAGAGAGGCAATTGAAGCCTCAGTTGTTTCTTCGGACCCTCTTCGAAGCCTCGAGTTCCCAGCTTTGGGCGAGAGGGAACCGAAGTTCTTGACGATCAGCGGAGTTACCTTGACTCGCCTTTTCTTGATTCGAAGAGCCTGCATTCGTTCGTTTTTAGGCATATCGATCAGGCTGCAAGTAGTAATCCATTGAGATTCTTGGGAGATACCTCTTGGCTTTCGAACAGCTCTCTTCTTCTTACGAAGTTAGAGAGTCTCTTCTACAGCCTCTGATTCTACAGGAAGATCTTCGGCATCTAGGGCTTCAGAGGCCGGAATCTCTTCCTGGGGGGTTTCGGTAGGAGGGGATGTGGGAGGTTTGCTCGAAAGGAATTTTTCTAAATCCCTTCGATCCATCGATGAAGGCTTGATCAAAGACACTGCAACAAAGAAATACACTCTATTAGATCTTTCTACAATAGTAAGCACAAAAAATTTACTTCAATAAAAATTTGAAAACTTTGAGACTTACATTTGTGGTCATACAACCAAGCTTGTTTGGTGAGAAGAGTGTAACTCCACTCCTTCGGGAAGTTATCCAGAAGTTCAAACATCTCTTTCACGCGTTCCTGCATATATATCTCAAAAGTCGTCGGATACTTTGTCTAATGTTATCCGGTCGGGGAGAGAGGCAATCTCGTGTCCTTTAACGAAGAACCACCTGCTTCATGCCATCTTTTACATTTGGAAGGAGTATTCATCGAGAAGCGGCTTTTGAAGGAATCTTGCCCGAAGTTTGAATCCTTTCTCTAGACTCTGCTAACTGCCAGTATATGGAGAAGAAAAAAGTCGAGGGGGGGCAACGCCCACTTGATTGACGTAAGGCGATAAACGCCAAGATGTGAATGTATGAGTTTGGGACTAGTTGGGGTGAAGACGCCAATAAACCCTAGAAGGGTGACCAAGAAAACATAAAGAATCGAACCCCTTTTTCAAGAAGGTCGAGGCGTGGCGGTCCGGTAAATTGCTCGCACTAAGACATTCTCTCATGGCGGTGGGCAAAATAAACCGATGAGTCGGCTGGAACCCTGATGTACCATGACATAAGCATTTTGAACGCTTTTTTCGTTCATGGTGGAGGTGGTATTGGCATGAGGGAATTTGGTCGCACTCTGGAAGAAAATAGAGGATTTGGAAGGGCTTTTAAGCGTCTTTCTTACTCGAAGTGGCCTTGTTAGGGTTAGGTGTAGGAGGAACAGTGGTGAGAGGAATGACGTGGATTGGAGCGGTGTTAGCAGAATCAGAAGATGCCATTGTTGATAGTTTGCGAGAAGAGATAAAGAAATTTGAGCAAAGAAGAATGCCAGAGCTCGAGAGACGTCCGAATTTCAGTTCGAATGAGATAAAAGTTGTCAATTGGGTAGAGTTACCTTTTATATTGACGGTTTACAGACGTTACGAGGAAGTGCACATTTAATTAGCATGATAATGATGGCGAATGTGAAGGGGTAGCGTCCAGATTTTGGGTTTAGTGTCTTAACCGGATTGGACTTCTCTTTTTTGGGCCTCATTTTATTGAATTATTGATTGGCATTCATCCGTTGGGCCTCGATGGGTTTGATTAGACCCGCGTGATTTATTACAATTCATTATATCGTGGCCTATATTATTTCTGATCTTCCATTAAACACTCTGTTTAATAAAAGGCCTGGGAAAAATATTGGCCCGTGATCCTTTTTATTATCGGGGCGGACTTAATGGGCTCCTCCTGGATTATGTTACTTTTGTCCTGTTGATCCGAATGATTTGGGCCCAGTTATTTGATTATTCTATTGGGTCCTTTTGATTGGATCCGATTCATACGGGTCATCTCTATTATTGGGCTTAATCATTGAATTAGCCCATTACACAAATAATCACTTAACCCTTTTATTCGAGGTAATCATTACACCAAAGATATTGTTGGTATATATACGCCACCTTTCTTCTGCATAGCATTAATGAGGATGGGACTCGGATGGCCGTGATGTGCAAACATGGTAGCAGTAAGGAAGAGAAGCTACGTCTTTACGGTGAGATGACCGGGAGTGGGGGGAGGTGTCAGGAGATAGTGGGTGGCACGGTAAACCGGGTCTGGAGTACGTATGGGGCAAGGATCACACAAGAAAGGTAAGTAACAAAACAGTACAGAAAACTTAACCACATTATTATTATTCTCTCTAAAAGGCACTAGTTATTTTTCCTCCATTGTTAACCTTGTGATCGCCTGTACTGACTCTCACACCGGAACTATTCCCCGACGATCAGGCCGTCAAGCTTTTGGTGTTGATCGTGTTTACTGTGCAGGATATCGGACGCGTCTTACGTGATTGGGACGTGAGGAAAGATCTTGGCATTAACATTGAGTATTGAGTCATTTTCTTTTGGTCAACGCAAATTGAGATTCTATTAAAAAAGGTGGACTTCGAGCTCCATGCACCACATGTGGTCGACTTTGCATTTTATCCAAATTTATTTTGCTTGATTAGTTTGTGTGTCATCCTCCTTATTTTGACGTGACTTTCTTCTAGATCAAGAAATCATTGGTCGCCACATTCTCCATCTTAACCACCTCCATGTTCTCAAGGAGGCATCTCCTCGTTTTGGACGGCGCCTCTCGGTCTCATTGAATTTTATGTGCGATAGGGTTACCTTATAATTGTACTAACACATTTTGTTGTCAATGACATAATTTATAAGTAATATAAATGTATGAATAATATTGACAGTCAACTCGTAACAAAACTATAAAAAAGAAAAATTGTAGAAAAAAACTGTACATGGTCTCAGGAAGCATTTTTTTTCTCTCCTTTATGCAATACTCTAAATAGAAATTTTATAGCTAAAAGTTGCATAACGAATAAGTTTGAAAATTTTCATCTAGTGATTTTGTCCATGTTTGAATGCATGTAGCTATAATAATAGTAGTAGTTTCACACTACTGCAAAAGCTATTTGTACTACCACTTTAAAAAACTGCTTTTTTGTAGGTTCAGGTCAAGGACACCCTAAAAATCAGGGGGCGTGGGGAATAGGGGAGACTACGTACTTTATATATACAACTATATATATGTATATAGAGTGGTCCTGGTCCTGGTCCTGGTCCTGGTCCATTGTCTTTGATGGACCACCATGCTAGTGGAGCTGTAGCTACTATGATCAGACTCAAGTCTGTAACTTTTCATGTATCAGCTTTTCTTTTAATTTCTCATATATATATATATATATATATATATATATATATATATATGGTGATAAATACTGTATAAATTAATTATACGTACAGTTATGGAGTAGTTTTTTGGTTGTATTTAATTATTTTCAAGATCGAACTGTTTGTTTTTGTCTTATTAATTCCTAAATTTAATAGACCTTTGGTGTAGTTGTGTTCTCTAAGCTTTCCCAAGTGAGCTTTTTGGGAAATTAAAATAG
The DNA here is from genome assembly GCA_020205605.1 of Panax ginseng. Lineage (NCBI taxonomy): Eukaryota > Viridiplantae > Streptophyta > Magnoliopsida > Apiales > Araliaceae > Panax > Panax ginseng. The sequence continues at coordinate 97,674,501 of CM035150.1, forward strand.
TATGTTCCACGTTTTACATGTTAAATTAAGGTTTTTAGTTTTTCCATTTTCAAGTGGTTAATGTCCAATTCTGTTAACTAATAGAAAAAAGATGCATGGTGTCATCATCATTTCATAATATCATTTTCACGAAATCACCTTCATTTTCATGGATACCAATTTGATCATGCCAAATTCATGTCGCCAATATTCAATCGTACGTGATTTTGAATATCACCCTTGTATTAATTAAATATATATTCTGTTTTCGGATTCACAATGATACCATAGGTTTAGGCACTCCATTTTCCACTTGGTAAAAAAATAAATTCAAGGGGATGTACTACTATTTTTACATGTATTTTTGATATTTTTATATGATTACTTTCACACAAAAGTTTATCGGCCCATTGTATGCTCATGCAAAAGAGAATTACATTAAAATATTAAAAATACACGTAAAAATATCAATTCCCTAAATTTAAATATGAAGTCTTGTAATATTCTATATCCAATTTCTTTATTATTAATCATTGCTTGGAAATTAAAAGGGTTTTTGATTTCTTGCTGTCGTGTTGCGGTGGAGTTCAATGAAAATATTAACCTGTACCAAATGTCTTGATGAAACTATGTAGTATATGGTACTCCCCATTTATTGAACCTCAAATACTGTCAGAGAGTTATGATGGAATGATTTTTCTAGCATATTGGTCTTCTTCTTTTTTTTTTTCTCACCTCCCGTATCCGGCATGACTATAGTAGGATTCATAAAGTGAGATTGTTTTCTCTATTTACAAGACTCAAATTAAACTACATACCTTACTTAAGGAACACCCAACTCCTTTCATTAGCATTTTGAATTTTCTTACATTAAATATCATGTCATATCATTTGAATTTTCGGCCCTACCTAGTACCTAACATGTAGAAAATTTTATCCAGTAATATATAAACGATGTACAACGACTCAATGGTAACTAATGTCTGTATTATTCCCAACAAAATTTTCTTGAAATTGTTTTTACACTAGGAGTCAACCAATAAATTGAAGAAGATGCAATTAAATTATAAATATTAAGTACGAATTAATTTGTTAATATATTAGTACGTTATTGCCATTTTTTTAATCTCTAGCTTGGAGAAGTTAAGACAATGGCAGATTGGCATATGTGTGCTTCATAATACAACATACATAGACGGCTCAAGTCAGGATATTTTATTCTAATTAATATATGATATATAGTATTAATATATATATATATATAATACTTTATTCATATATGGGTGGACTTTTTGTAATATTTACTAGCTTCTTCCTTTTGGAGCATCAAAATCATGGCCGTGTTTTTTGTTCATGAAGGAGTGTACGTCGAGATCAATTCGATGTTTTTGGCATCCAAAATCATCCCAGAAGTTAATCATCAAATCAATGATCTTGATCGATCCATAATTTTCTAGTACCATAGTATGTTATATGTATGTATGTATATAAATTGCATGCATGCATACAAAAATAGAAAACAGTCAAGTGACAAAAAATGATTATTGCATGTATGTATTGCATATATTGGCACCGTTTTTGTAGCTACATTGACTCTGCAAAAGAAAAATTATATATATGTCAATTAATATATATATTGTCTTATTAGTTAGTTGTTCCAACTTCAAGAAAAAAAAACATCAAGGAGGAGCTAGTTAGCTAGCTTTTAACAAATCATCACATAAAAGTTTTGGAAACAAATAGATACTGGATATAAAAATTTATTAAATTTACGTACACATGCACACACAATAATAGAGAATTAATATAAAGATTTACGTGATTTTTTAATTTGGTTACTCCACAATCCACATGCGGTTTGTTTTATTGATGATTTCAGTTACATAGGATTTTACAATAGAGAGTATTTATAACTACTAATTCTTTTTCAACCATACTTCACATTATAGCTCAAATACCCATAATGTCCTTCCAAAAACAACGCATTAAAACTCCGTCCGATGACCGCCGCCTTCGCCCGCCCCGCTTGCCACACTGCTTCCATGGTGGCTCGCACCACTATCAAGCACCCGCGTCAACCAAGTAGGCCTCGCACTACTCTTACGTAAAAATTCCATACCATACCGCGCACTCCCAACTTTTAGTTCAATTCGGATAGGTTAGCGCGGAGCGGAGCTGTGCGTCGTTTCCCTCCGCTCCGCACTATCCTTTTCAGTAGCTTCTAAATTATGAGTCATAAGTCTGAACACTTGTTATGGGGTTTCTTTCAACCATAATCTCTACATTAAAAGTTCGTTCATACGCACCATTCCATTCACCAGAAAACCTATGGAGTATATAGCATTGACAATGAGACGACGTAGAAATAATCTCATTTCCTAATTAATTAAGTATTAATTGCGTACATTGAGTTAGCTAGCTAGCTAGCTTCATAATCAAAAAAGGAAGAACACTCGCCAATTTGTCAAACCCTCGTGTAGGAAATTAAGACCTAAAAGTAGTTTTTGATATATGGAGGTCATTTTTGAGCAGTCAAACAAGATTAGCAAACATGTATGTGGTGTACGTACGTATTTTCTTTGGACTTTTAGTCTCTATTATAGATCTAAAACAAGCCTATATATCAATCCTGTGAGAATTAAAAATTGTATTATTTATTGATATTTTTTCAATTAATTATTAGCATAATCAATTAAATACAGAGGGACTACCATCGTTTACTTGCAGTGTTTGTTGAGTCCATGATCACTTAGAATTTTACTGGTGAATATATTTAGAATTAATATGTAGGAGGCTTGACCTAAATTTGTTTCTCATTTTCATATCCTTTTTTATCATACTATTATTATTATGACTTACCTTGGAGAAAAAAATTGTTTCAACCAAAAAAAATTTTATTTATCATTTTTTGTTTATTTTGAAAAAACTCACATATATAGTGATGATGACATAAAATGATATAATTTCTTCGAGCTGTATGAGCGGTAACGTCCACGTACGGCTCCGTGAGAAGGGCGGTGGACAGAAATGGCCTTGTTGTACCTCACTCTCGGAATCGGGTTGAAAGTGAAGGATAGCGTGATTTTCCGATTGGTTGGAAGACTCGAAGGTGATGGAGAGTGAACTCTATCAAGAAAGCTTTAAACCAAAGATTAGAGGAAGAGAAACCGATTTATAAGCAACTACTTTATTTCAATATTGAAATAATTTCAGAGGTTTTCCCTGACTTTGTCCGTGTCAACAAACAATTCGAAGTTAATATGTAAAATCCCAACTTTTTAAATAAAGATGAATTTTCTATAAATATAATTTTTGAATATTATGGAGTGAAATTAATATAATGTTATAGTTGTGGGTAATATTTATAAATTTTGCAAAGTACGCAAGTTGTTATATAATATTCGATTGGTCGGAAATATTCGTTTTAACAGGGAATATTAAATGCAACCAAGATAATCATTAGTGGGCCCTATAACTTGGAATTATTGTCGAATTGAAAGCGACAAAAAATACTTTATGAAAATAACGGCGGAAGTTTTCACAGATTAAGCTGTTGAAACACCGGTGTTAAAAGTCGATGTCTGGCGTGGTTCGTAGTAAGAACACGGTATTAAATTATTGATGCTTACGTGAGAAGTCACTCAATTTTATTCAATTATTATTATAGTAATTGTTGTGAATTTTGCTTATTTTATGGACCCCCATTTATCCATTTTTAAAATAATCGGTAAAAATTATTTTTTTAATAGTGGGGGCCCACATGTGGGGCCTAGTGTGTGGAAGAAATTAGTGAAAGCAGGATTCACGAGAGTTGTTTTATATGGAAAGTAATATGATATTTATATATATATGTTTATATATATATGATGATTAGTGATTATATATATATAATATATATATCATGTTTGATTTTGAAACGTGGGGGAGTACAATTATTTTGATGGCTTTGTTGACAAAGTGGAAGGGGAGTTCAATTATTATTAGTATATATATTATATTTTATTTAAAAGATTTTGCTTTAAATATGGATAGTCGATAAAAGTAAATCAATCGGACCGCTCATGAATTAATTCTTACGTCACGGTCCATTTTTCTATAAATAAAAGCTCATTCCTTCATTATTTTCTTACGAATTCACTGAAACTCTAGAGAGATAAACTATAGAGAGAAAGAAGAAAATATTCTGCTACATCACTACTTATATATCCAGTAATCTTCTTCTTAAGGTATGGAATATTATTTGTTGTACTCGTAAGGGTGTTATTCTTTTGTATTCATGAAGAAAACTTATGTTATTCCATTCTTTATTATTACATTGAAATAACTCCAGATATCTGCAGGCTACCCTTTACTTGGTGACATTATTCTATTATTAAAATGCTTTCTTATTCATTTGGAAATATCTTGTCTGCATGCGTTTCTGTGGGACTGATTCGTCTTTATTATTACATTGGAATATCTCACATTTGTGCGTTTCTGGCGGGACTGGTTCCGTCTTTATTATTATTATGTTGGAATATATCACATGCATGTTTTCTGTTTGGACACGAATATTTGTGTATTCATTAATGGTCGTGATCGTATGCCAACAATTTGTCCATCAATGCACTACAGCCAACGAGGACTTTTACCACATCATTTGTAACATTACGGGCCATGATTACACCGAATAATCCTCGTGTCATAATCATACAAGGCCATCTATGCTTTATAGGCCACAAAATGACTTTCAACAAAATATAAACATGAGGATGATGACAATGATATAAGAATTCAATAAAACAAGTTCAAGAATTATTTTATCCAGAACTAATAATGTCCAAATTATCAACATGATCTTCGCTTGCTGTAGAGTAAAATTCAAGAATGCTCGGAAGAATATTTCCACGAAAAGATCTTTGGATGAAGCCGAATATCGAGGATATTCCACTAATTTCATGGAGTATAAGTCAAAACTTTAACCAATTTGAGTATAATAAGGAATGGAATAACAAAAGAAAACACGGGCGTCGCGATAGATCCGCGCAGGCGAGAGTTATTCAGCAGAATAATAAATAACGGAATCGGTCCACAGAAAAACATGTGAGATATGATATTAAATGAGAATAATAAAGATGGAATCGGTCCCATGTAGAACGCATACGTATAAGACCCCAACTTATTATAAATAAAATTGAATTTTCCTTTATTCATTATTCTAAATTAATAAGGGTTAATTTGATATAATTCTTTGGTTATGGGTGAAATGTGCAAAGTTTACAAAATAAAGCAAGTGGTTATAAAATATTCATTATTGCTTGGGAATATTCGTTTGGTCGTGGAATATTCTTTTTTTGTAGGGAATCTCTCATGCGTATTTACGCGAGTCATTGGTGGGCCCCATAACGGAAAAGCGGTTGGATGAAGGAAAAGCACAAAGATTGAGTTTTATAAATAACGACGTAAATTGTTACCGAATTAACAACTTTGTTGGGTTACACGGTGGTTAAAATACTGATGTCTGGCGTGGTTACAAAGATGGCACCAGATTATGCGAAGATATTGAATTATTGATCCTTACGTGAAGGCATTACTCAATAATTATTCTGATGAGTTCTGATTTAATATTATATTTTATTGATTCAATAATTCTTTGCGTTGATATTTTGTATTCTTTGTTGTTTGATAATTGTCATTTACACGGTATTTTCATTATCAAATCAATAATTCATATTATTTGAATAATATTATCGAGATAACATTATTGGCAATGTCTAGAAAGTTACATCTAAGGAGAGGTTTGGTCACCTAATCTTGTACCAAGTAAGGAGAAATCCTTATTGGAAAGCCTCCTTTCACAGGAACTACGGTTTTCGATCTTGTGATTACGTAATATTATTTTTAAATAAGTAATTATTGATTATTATGATAAAGAAAATATTTATTTTATGTGGATATAGATGGAGGAAATTTTTAATGTGACAATTGTTGAAAATTAATATTTTATCTTTTTCGATAAAATAATTCATTTAAATATATTATTTTAATAATATATTAACGGTGATATTTTTATAATGAATGTGGGATATATGAGTATATGAGGAGGTAGAGTATTTTGTGGCATTAAATGTTTATAATATGTTTTTTTGTGTGTCGGTGGACACAATTCTCGAATAGAAAATTGATTATAGATCGTAAAATCGCTTGATTTGTGGATTTTGGTCAATTTCATTTGGAATTTGGAAAAATTTTCTTCTGCAAAGTTGTAGAGAATGGAATTTCCCATGGAAAGTCGCGAGTTTTGAATTTTTCGATAAACGAGCTATTTTCACTTAATTATTGAAGTTTCGGAAGATAAAATAATTTTTATTAAATAATGGGTGGGACCCACTCTTGTTTGAACATGTGGGCTGCTGGAAATTGGGTCAAGGTTGACTGGTGGCTGAATTAGTCTTTAGGCATGCGTAGAAATAAGTTTTGTAATAATATTAATTTATTAATTTAGTCTTCCTTTAGGCGTTCTAACATTTTCTATAAATAGAAAGGCTAAGTTAGAATTGAAAATCACACCGAAAACAAAGTTTTCTCTCTTTCTCTCTCTAAATTATCGGCGTATTCTTGTGAGTATACTTTGAGTGTTCTTTATCTGGTGCGGGTTTACACAAGACTATTATCCAAGAAATCACCAAGAAAGACGGTTATTTTGAGGTAAAGGGTATTATTTTCTTCTTAAATGATATTTTCTTCAATATCATTATGTCAAGTATTGGTGAACTTTTTTATCAAATTTGGAACTTGTTGTGTTGGAGTTCTTATTCACGATACTCACTACTTTATTCACGTATACGACCTTTATTCACTAATAATCTGACCTTTATTCAATAGAAAAATAAAATTTTTCTTTTTGTCAAAATATCTATTTTGGATACTAGCTTTGATTGTATCCATGTTTTGATCATTCTTGAATTTTACACCAATATGATTATTTTCAAGTATTTTTGGACATGGGTAAAACAAAGTACGAATCCTTAATCCTTAATCCTTGTCATTTTGTTTCTTTGGATTCGTTTCTTTAAAAATATTTTTCATCATCCTCGGTCCTAAATGGTGATATAAATGAATATCTTTGGCTGTAGTGCAAAGATGAGCGATTAACTCGATGAATATCTTTGCTTCAGTAGTGCAAAGATGAGCAGTGTTGAGATGAACATGACCAACTGGTGATACAAATGAATATCTTTGGCACATGGTAAAAAGATGACTAAAGATGTATATTGATTGTTATTATAGGGATAAACTATTGATGATGGACTTTTAAACCTTAGAAGGCAGGTAGAATTCTTCTCTACGTGACTCTTTCAATGGATTCTTTATTTCATTGCATTTGTTGATCTAAAACTTGTTGTCTATTGTATTCTATTAGATTTTTCCTGTTGAAGACTAACGATAATTTGTTGTATATTATCTTAGTCATAATATTCTTTTATTGGGCTAGTTGAGCTCACCCTTTTCCTTTTGTTCCATTTTTCTTCTCGGAGGTGAGAACATAGCGAGGATCGAGTCGGGGTATGGAGTGATGGTTCTAGGAAGATGTTTTAATTGTCCTCACTATTTCGTAAAATAGTGTATGAATAATTAATGAGGACTTATTTGGGTGTGTATATTGCTACAGAAGATAATATTTGTATTCAAACTCACAAACAGATTGTCAGATTCTACACTACGACATCTGTATTGTCAAAGTTGTAGTTTGCTTTCTATACCATGTATTTTGGCGACTCGAATGAGTGTTGTATACCTATTTTTGGGGCGCCACAAAGACTGACGATGGATATTCCAACGAGAATAATAAAGAGCGGAGGAATCCAAGTCCCGTGTAACTTATGAGCATGAGGATGTTCTAATGAGAATGATAAAGAATGGAACAATGTAAGAATTTCACCAAGTATAGGGTAGCTCAGCGTATCTGAGTTATTCTAACAGAATAATAAAGAATGGAATAATGAGTTTCTTCATAGATGAAAGAAAGAAATAATACTCCCTACCTGAAAAAAAAGCGGATATCTTTGGAATAATGAGGTATCGATTTTCTTCTTCTTTCTCTCTATAATTTCTCTCTATAATAATCGCTCTAAAACTTTTGTGAATTGGTGAGAAATGAAGGAAGAATGAGCTTCTATTTATAGGAAAATATAGTTTCGATAATCAAGACGTTTTGGGGCTCGAAAAATTACAAAGACAATACCTCCAATTTTTCTTTCATTTTTAATTTAGTCCTGCAAGTATTATCAATCTTGCACTAACTACCCTAATAGTAAATAATGTGAATCAATAGTTCAATCATGTGAATCAATAGTATAATCATGTGAAAAATCTGAATTTCAATTATAAGACCTCATCTATACCTCCATTTTTAATTTAGTCATGCAAGTATTATCAATCTTGCACCAACTCCCCTAATAGTAAATAATGTGATTCAATAGTACACATATGTGAACAAATAGTTATATAAGCATGTGAATTAGTAACAATTAATTGCTCATTTATCCAGATAAATTACCCGATTTATCAATATAACCCTGTACATCAATTATCTTCGGAATAAATGTCGATTTTCACTAACACAAACAATTCCAACATAATGAAACTATTTTTTATCAAAAATATAAATTTTGAAATTTTAAAGTTTGACTTTTCCCAAAAAAGTCAACTGTTGACTTTTTGACCAAATAGTGAATCCTGGAAATTTTTGTGTTTATAGACTATTTTTACTAATTCCGTCGTTCCGGACTCAAATATCACGTCCGCGTCTCCAAATTCAACTCCCAACAACATTCATCATTAATATTATAACTCACAATATTTATCAACCAAGTCGTTCCCAGGAAAGAAGGGGCTTTCCAATAAGGATTTTTCCCTATTGGCGCACAATTAGGTGACCAAACCTCTCTTTGACAGAACTTCTAGACATTGTAAATATTGCAGTTTATAATATGAATAACTTTGTCGCCTCAAGTATTAATTTAATAAAAACATTTTGTGCGTAGATAATCTTGAATTATAATTGAATCCATAATATGATAGATATGATGATCAGAATTATCTTTGTAATAATAATTGAGTATAATCGAAGTGACTTCTCACGTAAAGATCAATAATCAATATTGTGCTTTCTTACTATGCAACCACGATATTATCGTACTTTTAACAGGGTGTTTCAACGAGTTAACTGTAAAACTTCCGCCATTATTTTCATAAAGTATTTTTGTCGTTTTCTCAATCCGACAATAATTTTTTAATGGGGTCCACCAATGATTATCTTAGTTATCTGAATATTCCTATTAAAATGAATATTCCACCAACCAATCGAATATTGTATAACAACTTGCGTACTTTGCAAAATTTGTAAATATTACCCATAACTATAACATTATATCAAATCCACACCATAATATTCAAAAATATATTTTGAGAAAATTTAAACTTTATTTTAAAAAAATTTGGGGTCACACAATCTCCCCTCCTTATGAAATTTACGCCCTCGAAATTTACGACGCGATACACAGTACGCTTAACGGTGAGGATACCTTTGTTATTTCGAGAGGGCACAATAGATCTAGTAAGGGGTTGAATAGATCTTTTTATTTTAAATATTTTTCTGGTTTATATTGTATTGTTCATATTATTGTATATGACAAACATAAGAATCTTTTCAAGCACAGCGGAATAAGTAAAAGATTCCCCTTCATTGATATATTCATAATCATACATACATTGTTCGTAGGGTTAGTTTAGTTGTAAGCAGTTAGAACTTACATGGTAGCTTATAGACATAATGTAAATGACATAATGTAAAAGACACAAGGGGTTTTAAGTGGTTCAGAGACTCAAGCTCCTAATCCACTCTTCTACTTTCAACTAGCAGGATTTCCACCAAGGAAGGGCAAAGACCTCGAATCTCTACGATTCCTTGAGCCCGGCTGAATTGGGACTTCAATCACTAAGAACTCTTCAAGGCCAGTGCAGCTTGGGACTCCTCTAGTTTCCTAGAACTCTTGAGCTCAAAGCAGCTTGGAACTTCATTTAATCCCTTTGGACAAGGACCCTTTGGCCTGCTTTGTTTAGTCCTCCCAGGACAAGGACCCTCTTGGCCTCTGCTTCATTTAGTCCTCCGACAAGGATCCTCGAGCCCAAGCTTCGTAGAGTTGTTTGTTTGTTATTGTTGAGTCGGTCTTTGAAGGCTGCTAAGATGTCTTCATGCTCACGAACATCTTCTATCCTAGCGAGCTTGGCTCGATCATCCTTGAAGAAGCAGTTGAGTGTTGCATGATGCTCAAACTTCTTAGGTTGCTTTCAACTACTTCGGATGACCCCTTGATGAAGCGCCTTAAAGATCATTCTCCTTGGTACTTGATGGGTACGCACATGAGAGAGGCTTCTAAGATGACTGTAAGCTCTTACGCAAGGTACTTAAAAGCTTTCTCATGCTTGACACCAAGATGGCTTTTGTGATCTCCCTTCTTGCTACTCGATACCTTCCCATGATGGACTTGCTAAAATGACCGTAAGCTCTTCTCTATTGTACTTAGAGTCTTCCTATGATGGACATCCAGATGGCATGATGCTCTCTTTTCTCTCGGCAGTTCAGAACACTCTTCAAGTAGTAGAACTCCCACTTCTACATAGTAGAACTCACACTTCTACTTCTTTCTTGATCTGACTTCTGAGTGTTCTTGGTGGATCGTAGAGTGAGCCTTCGGACTCACTATCACATGGTTTAGATCAGTCCACATTCTCTCCAAAACTGATAACTCCAGCAGCCTTTGATCTTTGAAACTCTTCTACATTTGTACATCTTCCCAATTCTTCCGTTGGAAAGTAGCCGTTGGAAGCTATTCAAATGTCTTCGCAGATCTCGAGTTGCTTGAGGTAGGCGCTTGATGTGACATGTCATACTTTTTTCCGATTAATCGATAGCTCTACTATTTCACCCGCTTGCGTCGGATGTATCACTTTACTATCTTGGGTAGGTTGAAGACTTTATCTCTTCTGATTTCTAGATCAGAGGTTGTCCTTTTGCATTGATGCTCTCAATAAGCACTTGTTCGAATATTACTCTTCAGATTGAACCGTTGTCAATGCTTCAGTCTTTCGTATTCGAACTCTACGATTCTCGATGCATATCTTCAAGGACTCGATCAGTAGTGTCTTGTTGAGTGTTCTTTCGTTGACTTAGAAGAGTTAACACTATGATCCCGAAGATTGTTGATTGGATCTTCAATATAGAACACCTCTTCCTTTTTTTGTACAAAGGCTTCAATACTTACATTTCTTGATCGTTCTCGACATCGATGGCCTAATTCCTTTGCTCTGGTCCCCTTCTCGAATATCAAGACATTTCGGATTTGTGGCATGTCCGATTGCTTTCTCCTGGTGATCTTCATTTCACTTATCATCAATGAACCGACCGTGACTTAATCACTTTAGTCTTGCTTCTCCGAGAGGTGACCAAGATTCAGTTCACCTTCCATCGCCTTCTTTGTTTCAGTAAACACTACGATCTTGGTTGCTTCCAAGATCGTTGTCTTTCTTTTCTCTTCGGATGCCATTTGCATTAGTCGACTTTTCCTTAATCTGCTTCTTTCAAGTCATCATTGGATCTCCTTGTGGAAGACTTCATCACGAATGGCCTTACACCTCAATCTTAACGCTGATTGGGTTTGTGCTTAGATCTTCTATTAGTCTGCCTGCCATTCGTTGAGTGTTCTCTGGTTCCCTTACTATGGAATGCATTATTGCAAGTGCCAACCGGAGGCTTCAGATCTTTGGATATTCAGGAGTGTTTCATTCGTTGAGAATCGATCTACTCTACGATTTCGACTTAGCATTTTGAGCACTTCTGTTGGAGTCGTAGTCCCGCACTCTACGATTGAGTTTGGCTTTACGACACTACGATCCCGAGATCGATCTTGACACTCTACGATTTACGCCTTGGCTTGTTGTCTTCATCCGATCTTGCTCGACCACGATATCTCTGCATTCATTCGATGGACTCTACGATCTCAGAGTGTAGCCTACGATCCTTGTCTTGGCTTTGGCATCGATAGACTCTACGACTGGAGTGTAGTCTACGCTTCATACTGGGCTTGGCAGATGGTCGTTCGATTTATAGAGTGTCTCTCACGATTACGAACATGACTTCCTCAAAGACACTACGATCCCAGGAAGCTCTTCTCGACACACTACGATCCTTCTTTGTTTCCTCCGGAAGTCTACGAACTCCGAGATCTCACTATCTTGCATACTCTATTCTCTTTCGATAGCTCCAAGAGTTAACTCGACTCTCCGATGATCTACGACTTCAGTGCAAAGGTTTCGACGATCTGACAAGCCTATCTATTACATCATAAGATCAACCTAACAAGATTGATCTTTCTATATTTATAGTCCTTGTACATCATTTCTTTTTAAGGACTTTACAAAGCTATTTTGCATATGTAGGATCAACCTAACTTATTTGATCAATTCATTCTAAGTCCTTATACATATATTTCTATTATCTATCAAAGGACTTTACAGCTTTTCTTCATGCAAGCATACTTGCATATTCATTCATATATATATCATAATCAAATCATATATTAAATAGGAATATCATTCACATGTTTATTCCTGACAACCTTGACCTCACTTCAAATTCTAACCCTTGAGGTATAACCTTTGAGTGTCGAATATAATCCTTCTTATCCAAGATTTTAACACGTATCTCCTCATACGTTAAATCATCCGTTATCTCGTCCAGTTCTAAATTAATAATGTGGTTCGGGTCATCCCCATATTTACGTAACGTCGATACGTTAAAATAGTTATGAACACGCGACATACTTGGCGGTAAAATGAGTCTATAAGCCACAGTTCCTAATTTATCGAGGATTTCAAATGGGCCAATTAAATCGAGGGTTGAGATTTCTTCTCTTCGTCGATTCTTGCTTCTAGAATAACGCCCTCTTGAACCTTCTTAATTCTTCACATTCATCATCTCCAAGATTGTGTATTGAAGCGGCTTTAACTTTATCGATTAAAGTCGATTAATTCTACTCAGATATTCAATTATCTTCACGTGGGTTCTAGAGTCTTTAACTCTATCTTTATCATTTGTAAGTAAATGCGAAATGGGTCTTTGTGTTAACAACATCAAGACTCGTAAACATCATACGATCTTCTATTCAACGCTACCACCACGCTCGCTTCCCACAATGGTATTGAATGGTACGATCGTAATCTTCAACAAATTTCGAGCCAACGCTTCTTTTGGCACGTTACGTTCATTTTAGTTGAAGAAATATTTGAGGGTTTTAGAAATGGGTTTTTAGACGGGGTCAATACAAAATTGATTTCACGCCTAGGGGTAGGCTAAGAAGTCTTCAAGAATACGTAAGGAAATTTATTAACAATAGAAATATTATTCAAAACCGTGAATCTCATCCAAGACTTGGGTAACACGTCACATTGATACCTATCAACTTGACATCGCTATTCACAACGGCGTCGCTTACTGTAAAGTTTGGCTTTGCATTCCACACAAGGAAGTCAACAACGAAAGGACCGGACTCTTTACTTATGGCTCGATATGACCATGATTGACTTTAGTGATTTGGTTGCTTGAATTCGCATAACAAGGTTGGTTAGAATATGAAAAGCTAACAACTGACGAAAAACATGATGAGTAGTTAACCAATCGATTCTAAAATCACATCAAAGGCAAGTATTTTCAAAGAGATATGATCAACAGTAACGTGAAAGTGTTGATTTGAACAAGATTTATAAATAGTGGAGGTAATGAAGGTTTCTCCCAACTGAGTTTCAACATATAAATCAAAATCTAACTTCTCTGGAGTTAAATTCAAGCATTGAACACAACTAGGTAAAATAAAAGAGTGAGTAGAATCGGTATCTAACACGGTATAGACTTCACAAGAGTTTATGACTAACATACCTGTGATAATTTTATTCTGGTTCCTTGTCACGAAAAAAACGTTCTCTCTTAAACTACCGGCTTTGACTTTTCCGGGACTACTTTTGGTGCTCCATCTTAGTTGAACTTGTCTTGGTGAAGCACAAAATCGGGCTAAGTGACCTTCTTTCCACAATTATAACATGTTTTTGACTGGCATCGCGCAGTTTGGACTGATGTGTCCCTCCCCTCCGCATTTGAAACATATGATAGGTGGTCGTTCTCCTTCCTTAACAAAGGGTGTTGGTGTTGACGTCTTTCCATCATTGTTGAATCTTCTCTTCTTGAAATGTCCATTCTTATTGTTTTGACCATGATTACCACCGAAGTGGTTACCATTTCTGGCCTGTTGATTCCCTCTATTCTTATCATTACCGCTTTGATGATTTGTTATCATTTATTATTATCATTTTGCTTACCGCTCTCTTTTGGTTGCGTTGACTCGTTATCGCGCTCCACTAATCGAGCCCTATTTACAACATCCGAATACAAAAACACGTTTATGAGAAATAAGATATCGCCGTATCCCGCTTCAAACCTCTTAAAAATATTAGCGCCATTCGCTTCTTCATTATCGACCAAATGAGATGCAAACCGGATAACTCCGCAAATTTAGCCTCGTATCATTGCTACACGGCCATATTGTTTTGTTCTAACTTGATAAACTCCACCTCCTTCCCGTGTGACGAATACTTTCGGAAAGTAATTGTCGTTGAACGACTTTTGGAACTTCTCCCAAGATATCTTGAGCAAGGCCAGTCGGAGTACGCTTTTCTGATTCCCACCGGTGATCTCGCTTTCTTCACGCGCAACATAAAGGTGGCAAAGGAACCTTTTGCTCCTCGGAAAGATCCCAAGATATCAAATATCTTGGTAATCTGCTTTAACCACGCCTCTCGCCTTAAGTGGTTACGCTTTCCCAAAAACTCCGGTGGTCCCAGTTCCTTGAATTTCTTAGCGGTGACCAACCGTGGGTTACCATTGTTTCCACTCGCATTATGGATGTGGAGTTACCTTCACCGTTGTTGCATGAATTGCTCCTTAAACCGCTTAATGTGATCGTCCGAGAGTTATCGATATTTTACCTACATTTTTGATAGGAGCTGCCTTACTTTGTTGTTGAATGAATTGCATAAAGCCTCGACCATCCCATCATTCACCATTTCATCCGGTGTTATTGTTTTCATGAGGAGTATTGTCCTCTCGGTTGCATTATCCTCGATTATTGATGTGGAGACTCAACGATCTCTCGTGGCTCCATTGATGTTCTCAACATTCTCGGATGCCATTTTCAAATCGCCACAAAACAAGGGTTAATTGACATGCAACATATTATCACTATACTCTCAACCGACCAATCAAATACCAAATAAACTTAGGTAGGTCATACTAACAAGGAATTCCACGCTCTCCCTCCTAGTTCTAGTCTCACATCTTAGCCAGGATCATATCCCTAAGCTTTGATACCAACCTGTGGACGCCCCCAAAATTAGGTATACGCCACGCATCTTGGGTCGCCACTTATATGGTACAAAATTCAAATACCACTTTAATAATACAATCGTCGTGTACAATACGACAAAACATAAATCGTGAGTTTGAATACAAATATTGTATACTAGAGATTATACAAACTCAAAAGGAGTCCTTATTACTATTATTATTACACTATTTTATGAATAGTGAGGACTACTAATGCTATCATCCGTCCGCCACTCCATTCCCCGACTAGTCTCGCTACGTTCTCATTTCACGAAGAGAATAATAAAAGTAAAAGGTGAACTCAACTAGCCCAAGAGGAAATATTATGACTAAGATAATGCGAATATATTATCGTTAGCCTTCAACAATTGTTAAAAGCGATACAATATAACAACCATCAAGTTTAATCGCTGCTTAATGAAAGCAATCTATTAAAAAAGTCAAGTAGAGAATAAAATCTACTATCTTTTATGATTTAGAAGGTTTTCATCACTTTTATCACTGGACTCGACAATAAATAATTCACATCATCGAATCACCCTCGCACTACGGCCGAGGATATTCTTTAGTATCACGATCACAATTATCCATGCACCTACGGGCCAAGAATATTTATGTATTCATTAATGGTCGCGTGATCATGCCAACAATCCATCCATCAATGCACTACGGGCCAATGAGAACTTTTACCACATCATTTGTAACATTACGGTTATGATTACAATCAAGAATCCTCGGTCATAATCATACCAAGGCCATCTACGCATTATAGGCCACAAATGACTTTCAACAAAATATAAACATGAGGATGATGACAATGATATAAGAATTCAATAAAACAAGTTCAAGAATTATTTTATCCAGAACTAATAATATCCAAATTGTCAACATGATCATCGCTTTTTGTAGAGTAAAATTCAAGAATGCTCGGAAGAATATTTCCACGAAAAGATCTTTGGATGAAGCCAAATATCAAAGATATTCCACTAATTTCATGGAGTATATAAGTCAAAACTTTTACCAATCGAGTATAATAAAGAATGGAATAACAAAAGAAATCACCAGTAGGCATGCGATAGACCTTGCACAGCGAAGTTATTACAATGAATAATAAATAAAGGAATCAGTCCTACAAAACGCATTGCATGTGATATTCCAATGTAATAATAAAGACGGAATCAGTCCGCAGTAAACGCATGTATGTGAGGATATTCCAATGTAATAATAAAGACGGAATCGTGTCCCAGAACGCATGCATGTGATATTCCAATGTAATAATAAAGACGGAATCGAGTCCCCGTAAAACGCATGCATGTGATATTCTAACGAGTAATAATAAAGAGAGAACCAGTGTCCGGCGTAGAACGCATGCATAAAGATGTTCCAAATGTAATGATAAAGAATGGAACAACAGAAGAATTTCACCAAGTATAGGGGTAAATTCACAGATATCTGAGTTATTCCAATGTAATAATAAAGAATGAAATAACATAAATTCTCTTCATAGATAAGAAAGAAATAATACTCCCTACCTTGGAAAAAACTGGATACTGGAATAGTGAGGTAGCAGATTTCTCTTCTTCTTTTTCTCTATAATTTCTCTCTATAATAATCGCTCTAAAGCTTTTGTGAATTGGTGAGAAATGACGGAAGAATGAGCTTCTATTTATAGGAAAATATAGTTTCGATAATT
This sequence comes from Panax ginseng, assembly GCA_020205605.1. Lineage (NCBI taxonomy): Eukaryota > Viridiplantae > Streptophyta > Magnoliopsida > Apiales > Araliaceae > Panax > Panax ginseng. The sequence continues at coordinate 97,691,648 of CM035150.1, forward strand.
GCACGTTTTGGGGCTCGAAAAATTATAGTAATTTTTAATTTAGTCCTGCAAGTATTATCAATCTTGCACCAACTCCCCTAATAGTAAATAATGTGAATCAGTAGTTCAATCATGTGAATCAATAGTATAATCATGTGAAAAATACGAATTTTAGTATAGTACCTCCATCTATACCTCCATTTTTAATTTAGTCATACAAATATTATCAATCTTGCACCAACTCCCCTAATAGTAAATAATGTGATTCAATAGTACACATATGTGAACAAATAGTTATATATGAATTAGTAGCAATTAATTGCTCATTTATCCGATAAATTACCCGATTTATCAATATAACCCCTAGACATCAATTATCATCGGAATAAATGTCAATTTTCACTAACACAAACAATTCTAACATAATGAAACTATCTTTATCAAAAATATAAATTTTGAAGTTTGACTTTTCCCGAAAAAGTCAATTGTTGACTTTTTGACCAAATAGTGAATCTTGGAAAATTTTGTGTTTATAGACTATTTTTACTAATTCCATCGTCCCGGACTCAAATATCACGTCCGCGTCTCCAAATTCAACTCCCAACAACATTCATCATTAATATTATAACTCACAATATTTATCAACCAGTCGTTCCCTGAGAAGAGGGGCTTTCAATAAGGATTTCTCCCCATCATAGCGCTAAATTAGGTGACCAAACCTCTCCTCGATGTAACTTCTAGACATTGTAAATATTTGGTTTATAATATGAATAACTTTGTCGCCTCAAGTATTAATCTAATAAAAAATATTTTATGCAGATGATACTGACCATAATTGAATCCATAATATGATAGATATGATGCAACAATTACTGTAGCAATAATTGAGTATAACTGAGTGACTTCTCACGTAAGCATCAATAATCAATACCGTGTGTTACTATGCAATCACGCATATTACTGTACTTTTAACACCGAGTGTTTCAATCGTTAACGGTAAAACTTTCGCCGTTATTTTCATAAAGTATTTTTGTCGTTTTCTCAATCCGACAATAATTCCGTTGTGGGGGTCCACCAATGATTGTGCTGTTGTACGAATATTCCCTATTAAAACGAATATTTCCCGACCAATTGAATATTATATAACAACTTGCGTACTTTGCAAAATTTATAAATATTACCCACAACTATAACATTATATCAAATCCACACCATAATATTCAAAAATATATTTCGAGAAAATTTAATCTTTATTTAAAAAAAATCTAGGGTCTCACAATTAACCTTTTATTTGTGGCAGTATCTGAAAATGACATCCGAGAATGTTGAAAATAGCAATGGAGCACAAGAGACCATTGAGTCTCCACATATCAATAATCAGGAGAATGTGCATCAGCAAGGCGAAAATCCTCATGCAAACAACAACACTGACCAAATGATGAATGATGAATTGTTCAGAGGCTTTATGCAATTCATACAACATCAGGCGAGAGCGACTCCTGTCCAAAATAGGTGGAAACACTGGAAACTCTCGGACGGTCACTTCTAAACAGTTCAAGGAGCTGGGACCACCGGAGTTTATTGGAGAGCCAAAACCACTTCAGGCGGAAGTATGGATAAAGCAGATCACCAAGATATTTGATGTCTTGGGATGCTCCGAGGAGCAAAAAGTCCCCTTCACCACCTTCATGTTGCGTGAAGAAAGCGGACATCGGTTGGAATCAGAAAAGCGACTACTGACGACGACGACTCAAGATGTCTTGGGAAAAGTTCCAAGAGCTATTCAACGATAAGTACTTTCCGATAAAGATTCGTCACATGAAAGAGGTGGAGTTTATTAAGTTGGAACAAAACAATATGACCGCTTCGCAAACACGAGGCTAAATTTTATGAGTTATCCGGTTTGCATCCCATTTGTCGTCGATAATGAGGAGGCGAATGACGCGAATATTTTTAAGAGGTTTAAAACCAGGAGATACGCCAATATCTTATTTCATAAACCGTGTTTGTACTCGGATATTGTAAATAGGGCTCGATTATTGGAAGCGCGATAACGCAGTCAACGAAACAAGAGAAAGCAATGGCAAAGATGAAAATACAAAGGTATCACCATCGTGAACTATGGATAATAAGCGTTGAGGAATCAATATGCCGAAATGGTAACCACGGTGGTAATCATGGCCAAGACAGTAGAAATAGACATTTCATGAAAAGGAGATTCAATAATGATGAAAAGACGTCAGCACCAGCAACCGTGGTTAAGGAATGAGAACGACCACCTATCATATGCTTCAAATGCGGAGGGAGGACACATCGGTCAAACCGTCGTCCAAAGATGTTATAATTGTGGAAGAGAAGGTCACTTAGCCCGATTTTGTCGCTCATCGAAGACAAGTTCGGCTAGATTGAGGCACCAGAGTCAGTCCCGAAAAAGTCAAAGTCGGTAAGTCTGCAAGGAGAGCGTTTGTTGTGACCTCCTGAGAAAGCAAGGAACTCGAATGAGGTCATCACGGTGAAAGCTTTATCATAAACTCTAAGCGAAGTCTATACCTTATTTGATACCGCTTCTACCCATTCTTTTAATTCTCCTACTTGCACTCAACGATTAAATTTGACCAGGAGAAATTAGACTTTGACTTATCTGTTGAAACTCCATTAAGAGAAACCTTCATTACATCCAATCGCTTATAAGTCTTGTTTGATTCAAATCAGTAATCGCAGACGTTACCGTCGATCTTATCTCCTTAAAAATACTTGCATTTGATGTGATTCTAGGGATTGATTGGTTAACTACTCATCATGCTAAAATTGATTGTTTTCGTAGGTTGTTAGCTTTCATATTCCTAATCAACCTATTATGCGAATTCAAGCCGACCAAACCATTAAAATCAATCACGGTCATCTCAAGCAATAAAGTTATTCGTTTATTAAAAATAGATGTCAAGCTTTCTTAGCCACGCCACGCATCTAAACAAAAATACGCCGCTTTTGAATGATATTTCTATTGTTAATGAATTTTCCTGGACGTATTCCGAAGAACTTCACGGCCTACCCCCAGGCGTGAAATTGAATTTTGTATCGACCTTGAACCCGAGACAAAACCCATTTCCAAAGCCCCATATCGAATGGCTCCTATTGAACTTCGTGGAGTTAAAGACTCAACCGCAGGAATTGTTAGACATTGGCTTTATTCGTCCTAATACTTCTCCTTGGGGTGCTGCCCTGTTCTATTCATGAAAAAGAAAGATGGGAGTATGCGACTTTGTATTGATTATCGGAATTGAATCATGTCACCATCAAAAAATAGTACCCATTGCCACGTATTGATGACCTGTTTGACCAAATTGAAGGAGCCAAATTCTTTTCAAAGATTGATCTTCATTAGGATATCACCAATTGAAGATTAGAACCGGTGACATTCCAAAGATGGCTTTCGAACTCGAGACGGGCATTAAGAATTCTAGTCATGTCCTTTGGATTGACTAATGCTCCGCCGCCTTCATGGATATGATGAACCCGAGTATTCAAGGAATATTTGGATCACTTTATGGTCGTCTTTATTGATGACATCCTTATTTATTCCAAAAGCCGTGAAGATCATGAAAGCAACACTTGAGGTCGATACTCCAAAAGCTTCGTGAATATAAGCTTTATGCCAAGTTGAAGAAATGTGAGTTACGGCTTGAGGAAGTAGCATTCCTTGGGCACGTGGTATCAAGTCATGGGAATATCCGTTGACCCAAAGAAAGATTAAAGCTATTCAAAGTGAGAGCAACCTAAATCGATGATCAAGACGTAGCTTTCTGGCCAATTGGTTATTATCGGAGATTCGTAGAAGGGTTTTCTCGAATCGCTACTCCACTAACTTAATGACTCGGAAAGATACAAAGTTCATTGGAGGCGAGGAATGTGAGAAGAGTTTTCAAGAACACAAGAGGAGACTTATTTCAAGACTGCTCGATAATACCATCCGGTTCGGAGGATTTGTCATCTACAAGTGATGCTTCTAGCAAAGGGTTAGGATGTGTTCTCATGTAACATGGGAAAGTCATGCTTTATGCCTCACGATAACTCAAAGAATATGAGAGGAATTATCCTACTCATGATCTAGAGTTAGCATTTGTTGTCTTCGTGACTAAAGATTAGGAGGCATTACTTGTAGATGGGGAAAAGTGGAGATCTTTACGGATCATAAAAGCCTCAAATATTTCTTTATTCAAAAGGAACTCAACACGCGACAAACGACGTTGGCTTGAACTGCTTGAAAGATTATGATCATACCATCCAATACCATCTTGGAAAAGCGAACGTGGTAGGCGACGCATCGAGTAGAAGATCATACGCGAGTATGAAAGTGCAATATTAACAACGAAAGGCCCATTTTTGTGTGACTTGCAAAGGATGGAAATAGAGTTAAAGACTCCAGGACCCATGTGATGATGGCGTAACATACGAGTAGAACCGACTTTAATTGATAAAGTTAAAGTCGCTCAAGCTACGCACTGAGACACGGAGGCGATGCGTATGAGGAAGAAAGTGCAAGAAGGTCTTTATCGGAAAGCAAGAATCGATGAAGAAGGAATACTTGAGTCAACTCCGGACTTTCAGTGTTCCTAACGACCACGATTTAAAGTATAAAATCATGATGGAGGCACACAACACACCGCTTTCAATCCATCCTGGGAGTACCAAAATGTATCATGATCTTCGACATACATTTTAATGGGGCAATATGAAGAGAGAGATAACGCTGTTTATCTCAAGGTGTCTAACGTGTCAACGAGTAAAGGCGGAGCATCAAGTACCAAAATGTAAGACCCCAAATTATTAATAAATGAAATTTATTTTTCTCTATTTATTATTTTGAAATAGTAAGGGTTGATTTGATTAATGTGGATAGTTATGGATAAAATATGCAAATATTTGAATAAGTTAAAGTGGTTATAAAATATTCATTATTGTCGGGGAATATTCGTTTGGTCGTGGAATATTAAATGATCGTCGGGAATATTCGCATTTGGCACGCAATCTTTTATGGGCCCCATAACTGGAAAGCGATTGGATGAAGAAAAGCGACAAATATAAGTTATTTATAAATAGCTGGCGAAGTTATGTTACCAATTATATTGTTGGAATACCCGGTGGTTAAAACACACTTATCTGGCGTTGTTGAACAAGAAGACACGTTATTGCACCAATTATTGATTCTTACGTAATAATGCACTACTCAATAATTGTTACGAATGAATTACTGCTCAAGATTTTATTTTATTGATTCAATAATTGTTGCATTGATATTTTATATTTCCGTTGTTTCAATAAATTGTCATTACACAAAGATGTTCCATTATCTAGAGCAATAATTCATATTATCCTAATAATATTATTGGATAACATTATTGGCAATGTCTAGAAAGTTACGTCTAAGGAGAGGTTTGGTCACCTAATCAAGGCTACCAGCAAGTGAGAGATCCTTATCGAAAAGTTCCATCTTTCCTGCAAGTGAACGACATGGTCACAAAGATCTTTGTGATTCTATAATATTATTTGTGAATAATTAATTATTGATTTATATGATAAGGAAAATATTGATTTTATGTGGATATAGATGGAGAAAATTTTTAATGTGACAATTATTGAAAATTAATATTTTATCTTTTTCTGATAAAATAATTCATTTAAATATATTATTTTAATAATATATTAATGGTGATATTTTTATAATGAATGTGGGATATATGAGTATATGAAGAGGAAGAGTATTTTTGTTGCATTAAATGATTAACACATGTTTTGTGTGTCGGTGGACCCCATTTCTTGACTGAAATTTGATTATAGCTTATAAAATCGTCCGTTTGTGGATTTTGGTCAATTCTCATTTGGAATTTGGAAAAACTTTCTTCCGAAGTTGTAGAGAATTGAATTTCCTATAAAACACGTGAGATTCAAATTTTTTTGATAAAAAGGGCTATTTATTATGAATTATTGAAGTTTTGAGTTCAAATAATTGATTTTGGGAGTTTTAATTAATTATTTTGAGAAAATGTTTTGGTGAGTTTGTGAACCTCATTTAACATTTGCTGCGGTGAAATCAGATTTCAAAAGGTGGGCTAAGGAATTTTGTTTATAAATAATATTATTATATTCAATTTTTCGCTTTTTGTGTTTAAAGCAATTTCCTATAAATAGGGTGCTTAGGTTAATTGAAAATCACACCGTAACTGAAGTTTTTTCTCTCGATATTTTGAGCGTATTCTTGTGAGTATACTTTGAGTGTTGATATACGGTGCAAGTTCAAGTCACTTTATATCGGTGTTTTCAACTAGAAATCTTGTCTTTTGAGGTAAGGGATGTTATTTTATTCAAAAATGATATTATTTCTTCAATATCATTATGCCAAAATATTGGTTGAAAAATTTTATCAAATTTGGAACTTTTTTTCATCGGGGGTTACTTATTCATGAGTTATTATTCACGAGTTACTATTCATGAGTTATTATTCACGAGTTACTATTCACGTAAACATGATGATGTTTTTTGTGAAATTTCTATCTTTTGGTGTCTGAGTTACTTATTCACGATACTCAAGACTATTCACATATATACGACATTATTCACGAATACTAAGACTATTCAATAGAAAATGAAATTTCTTCTTTTTGTCCAAAATATCTATTGTGGATACTAAATTTTGATTGTATCCATATTTTGATCATTCTTGAATTTTACACCACTATGATTATTTTTTGAGGTATTTTTGGACATGGATAAAACAAAAGTACTAATCCTTAATATTTGTTCTTTTGTTTTAATCGATTCGCTTTCTTTAAAATATTTTTCATCATCCTCTACCCTAAATGATGATATTCTATGAATATCTTTGGCTGTAGTGCAAAGATGAATGATTTCTTGATGAATATCTTTGGCCCGTAGTGCAAAGATGAACATGTGTTGAGATGAACACGACCGATCGATTAATATCTTTGCCCGTAGTGCAAAAGATGAGCAGTGTTTAGATGAACATGAATTAATCGATGAATATCTTTGGCCTATAGTGCAAAGATGAATATTTGATTCCGAGATATATATTGATTGATGTTACAAGGATAAAATATCGACGATGAACTTTTAAATTCATATATGTAAGATAGTAGTTTGCAGATTCTACTTAACTCTTCTAATGAATTATTATTTCCGCATTCTTAAGATTGATTTAAAACCGGTCATCTATTGTATTCTATTAGATTTTTCCTGTTGAAGACTAACGATAATTTGTTGTACATTATCTTAGTCATAACATTCTTCTTTGGGCTATTTTGAGCTCACCCTTTCCTTTTTGTTCCATTTTTCTTCTCGAGGAGGCGAGAATGTGGCGAGTCTTAGTCGGGGTATGGAATGAAGGTTCAGAGAGAGTTGTTTAGTAGTCCTTACCATTTTGTAAAATAATGTATCAATAAATGTGATGAAGATTTATTTGGGTATAAATATTGTCTGAAGATAATATTTGTATTTAAACTCACAGTTTTATGGTTGTATTAATAAAGTTGTAGTTGTTTCTGTACCATGTATTTGACAACTCGAGAATGGGTTGGATGGAATGGACCTATTTTGGGGGCATCACGGTTGGTATCGTAGCTTAGGGATATGATCTCCCGGCGGAGATCGGGAATAGAACTAGGAGGAAAAGCGAGTAAATCTTTCTTCGCCAAGTGTGTCCTACCTAAGCTTATTTGTTGGTCGATCATAATATAGGGGTATTATGTAATTTGTTAATCTGTTAAATTAACCCTTATTTTATGACAGTATTTAAGAATGTCGACTGAGAATATTAACAGTAGAGTAAATGAGACCGTGGAGATGCATGTACTTACCAACGAGGAGAACGTGCAACAAGCTGGCAATGTACCTCCTGTGAACAACACCACTGAGCAGATGATGAACGAGGGAATGTTTAGAAGCTTTTTGCAGTTCATGCAAAATCAGACGAGGGAGACTCATGTTCAAAATACGGGAAGAAATGATAGCAATTCACGGGTGGTCACAGCCAAGCAGTTCAAAGAGTTGGGACCATCAGAATTCTGGAGAAAGCCGGATCCGATTAAGGCGGAGATTAAGGCGGAGACGTGGGTCAAACAAATTACCAATATATTCGTTGTCTTGGGATGCACGGAGGAACATAAAGTTCTATTAGCTACTTTTATGTTGAAGAACGAGGCAGACATTGGTGGGAATCGTGAAGGCGACTCCATCCAGTGCACTCAAAGATGTCGTTGGAGACGTTTGAAAGCAAGTTCAATGACAAGTACTTCCCCGAAAGTATTCGGTCATATGAAGGAAGTGGAGTTTATTAGGCTGGAAGCAGAATAACATGACGGTGTCCCAAAGACGAGGCGAAGTTCGGCGGAGTTATCCGTGTTTCGCACCTCATTTGGTGGAGAATGAGGAACGATGACGCGGATGTTTCGGAGAGGTTTGAAACCCCAAGATACGCCAAGATCTCATTTCATAAATTTCCTATCAATTCAGATGTTGTCAACAGGCTCAATTATTAGAAGAGCAAGATAACGAGAACGTTCAACCGAGGGACCACAACCAGGATCATACCAAGAAAGTTAACAACGTAATAACGATAACCAAACGGAGAAAGAAGAAGACGGGACAAAATGGTAACCACGGTGGTAATCGTGGCCATAAAAATAGAAGAAGCGAAGTCGGGAGGAGATTTTAAAAGAGGAGATTCAACAACGACCATGTGAAGACGTCGTACCAAGAAGAATCGGTTCCAAGGAGGAGAAAGACCACCGGTCAGATTAGTATTGTTACGAATCGCGGAAAGAGGACATATCACCCAAACCGCCCACAACAGTTTAAGGTATGCTATAATTATGGAAAAAAGGACATATCGCCGAGATCAGACGGCAGATCGAAAACCATCCAATGGAATGGTGACTCAAAAAGGATGTCCCGAGAAAAGTCAAAGTCAACGGTTCCGGAAGGCGTTTGTTGTGGACTTCTATTAAATGCGAGAACCCGAACGAAGTTAGACGCGGGTTAGTTAATTATAAATTCTTGCTAAGTTTATACCTTACTAGATAACCTGCTTCTACCCATTCTTTTATATCTCTTGCAGGCTTCAACGTTTGAACTTGACTATGGAGAAATTAGACTTTGACTAATTATGGAGACTCAGTTAGAGAAACTTTCATTACATCCGTTGTTTAGAAATCTTGCTTGATTTAGGTCAGCACTATCACATTACCGTTAACCTTATTTCTATGGAGATATTTGCTTTTGATGTGATTTTAAGGTTAACTACTCATCATGCCAAAATTGATTACTTTTCGTAAGGTTGTTAGTTTTCATATTCCTAAGCAACTCGTTATTTGAATTCAAGCAATCAAACCATTGTAGTCAAACATTTTCATATCAAGCCATGAAGTCATTCGTTTATTACAGATGTCAAGTTTTCTTAGTCCATGTTATGGATTTGAATAAAGACACTCTAAGCTTTTATTATCGGAATCGTTGAAAATTCTTGAATATTCCATTTATTTATTATTTTGAAAGTAAGGAACGGAAGAGGTGGACTCATTTAAGCACATATTAATGAACGTGATAGTAACGTGTTGAGTAGAAAGATCATATACAAGCACGAAACGATATTAAATATTTTAAATAATTTACAAATAATAGAGATGGAGATAAAATATTAAAACCCCAAATTTTTTTTAAATAAAAAAGAATTTCCTTTATTTATTATTTTGAAATAGTAAGGGTGGATTTGATTATTGGTTAGTTATGGGTCGTGGAATATTTTAAATAAGCAAGTGGTGATGAATATTCATTATCATTAGGAGAATATTCGTTTGGTCGTGGAATATTCAATATCATGTGTGGGCCCCATAACAAAAAAAGCGATTGGAGGAAAAAACGACAAAAATAAGTTGTTTAAAAATAACTACAGAAGTTGTTACCGCTTATAATCGTTTGAATACCCGATGGTTAAAACACAAGAATACGCGCTATCGCACAAGAAGATACCAGATTGCACCAATTATTGATTTACGTAAGAAGGCACTACTCAATAATGGTTATGTGAATTATCGCTCAAAGATTTTATTTTATCGATTCAATAATTGTCATATTGATATTTTATATTGTCGTTGCTTCAATAATCACATTACACAAGATTTTTTCATTATCGAACCAATAATTCATATTATCCAATAATATTATTAGATAACATTATTGGCAATGTCTAGAAAGTTCGTCTCAAGGAGAGGTTTGGTCACCTAATCAAGGCCAAGAAGAGAAATTTTATCGAAAGTTCTCTTCCGGGAACCGCCTCGTCACAATATTGTGATTCTCGTAATATTATTTGTGAATAATTAATTATTGATTCATATGATGAAGAAAATATTGATTTTATGTGGATATAGATGGAGAAAATTTTTATAGTGACAATTGTTGAAAATTAATATTTTATCTTTTTCTCGATAAAATAATTCATTTAAATATATTATTTTAATAATATATTAACGATGATATTTTTTACGATGAATGTGGGATATATGAGTATATATGGAGGAGGAGTATTTTTGTTACAAAAAATGTTTAAAACATGTTAAACATGTTGGTGGACCCCATTTATCGATCGAAATTTGATTATAAACAGTAAAATCGCCCATTTGTGGATTTCTGATCAATTTTTTGTTTGAATTTGAAAAACTTTCTTCTCGTAAAGTTGTAGAGAATTGAATTTCCTATAAAAACTCGCGAGATTTGAATTTTTCCGCAAAAGGGCTATTTATTATGAATTATTGAAGTTCCAAGTCTCAAATAATTGATTTTTGAAGTTTAAAATATTTTTATTTACAAAAACGTTTTTTTCATTTGGTTCCCTCATTTAGCATGTGCAAGATGGCTGAGTTCAGAGATTTTAGAATGTGTATGAGAAATTTATATAATATATTAATATTATATTAAATTTTCGCTTTTGTGTTCTAAGAATTTCCTATAAATATAAAGCTTTAGTTAGAATTGAAAATCACACCGTAAATCAAGTTTTCTCTCTATATTATCGAATTTATTCTTGTGAGTATTTTGAGTATACTTTGAGTATTGCTATACACGGTAAAAGTTCAAGTCATAGCCTATATCCTGTTTCAACTGTAAGATCATTCTTCGAGGTAAGTGGATGTTATTTTCTTCTCAAATGATATTATTTCTTCAATATCATTATGTCAAATATTGGTTGAAACTTTTATCAAATTTGAAACTTTTTCACGTTTGGGTTACTTATTCATGAGTTATTATTCACGAAGTTACTATTCACGAAGTTATTATTCACGAAGTTACTATTCATTTAGTACTATTCACTTAAAGAAGTATGAAGATGATTTTTTTTTGTGAAATTTCTATCTTTTGGTGTTTGAGTTACTATTCACGATACTAAGACTATTCACGATACTAAGACTATTCATGAAATAACTATTCACCTAAAAAATGAAATTTTTCTTTTTGTCCAAAATATCTATTCCGGATACTCTGGTTTTGATCAGATCCATGTTTTGATCATTCTCGAATTTTACACCACTATGATTATTTTTGAGGTATTTTGGACGCGGATAAAACAAAGTACTAATCCTTAATCCTTAATCCTTGTCATTTTGTTTCATCGGATTCGCTTTTTTAAAAATATTTTTCATCATCCTCGCCTTAAAAGATGATGATATATGAATATCTTTGGCTCAGAAGGCAAAGATGAATGATTTATGATGAATATCTTGGCCCAGTAGCAAGCAAAGATGAATGATTTTCGATGAATATCTTTGGGTCCGAAAAGGCAAAGATGAATGATTTTCGATGAATATCTTTCGCCCCAGAAGGCAAAGATGAACAGTGTTTAGATTTAATACGACCAATCTGGTGAATGTCCTCGCTCAAAAAGTAAAAGAGGATGAATATTTGATCTCAGATATATATCGATTGATGTTACAGGATAAAAATAGACGATGAACTTTAAAATTCATACATGTAAGATAAGAGTTTGCATTCTCTACTTAACTCTTCTAATGAATTATTATTTCACTGCTAATATTGATTTAAAACTTGTTGCCTATTGTATTCTATTATATTTTTTCCTCGTCAAGACTAACGATAATTTGTCAGATATTATCTTAGTCATAATATTCTTTATCGGGCTATGAGCTCACCCTTTTCCTTTTTGTTCCATTTTTCTTCTCGTGAGGCGGTAATATAACGAAAGTATTTAGCAATGGGTAATGGAATGAAAGTTCTAGGAGAGTTGTTTAGTAGTCCTCACCATTGTTGTAAAATAATGTATCAATAATTATGATGGGGATTTATTTGGTATGATATTGTCTGTAAGACAATAATTGTATTTAAACTCTCACAAGATATATGTTGTCGATTTTGCAACGACAAATGTATTAATAAAGTCAGTAGTTATTTCGTACACATGTATTTGGCGACTCAGAATGGGTTGGATGGAATGGACCTATTTTGGGGGGCGCCACAGCTGGTATCGTAGCTTAGGATATGATCTCCTGGCATGAGATCGGGAATGTAAACTAGAGAGGGAGAGACGAGTAAATCCTTCGCTAAGGTGTCCTACCTAAGCTTATTTGTTAGTAATGTTAAGATATAGGGATATTACGTGATATATCGATTTTTTAATTAACCCTTGTTTTATGACAAAGATTCGAGAATGTCGATCGAGAATATTAATAAAGTGGAGTGAATGAGACCGTGGAGATGCCTCAGATTTCACCAACGAGAGAACGTGCAACAGTCGGGTAATGTACCTCCCGTGAACAACACCACTTTCGAAAGCAGAGACGATAAACGAGGGATGTTTGTAAGCTTTTTGCAGCTCATGCAAAATCGCATTTGAGGAGACTCGTGTTCAAAACATAGGAGGAAATGATAAGAATTCACGGGTTGTCACAAATGCAAGTTAGCCTCAAAGAGTTGGGACCACGTAATTTAAGTGGAAAGCCCGATCCGATCAGCGGCGGAAATACGGGTCAAGCAAATCACCAAGATATTCGATGTCTGGGACGCACGGAGAGAACAGAAGGTTCCATTCGCCACCTTTATGTTCCGTGGCGCAGCAGTATCATCTTGGGAGGGAGTCAGGAAGTTGCATCCATCCAACCAAGGCCAAGATGTCTTGGGAGACGTTTCAGAACTATTTAATGACAAATACTTTCCGAAAGTGTTCATTATACGAAGGAAGTGGAGTTTATTAGACCTGAGAGAGTAACAATACGATTTTTGTCTCAAAGATGAGGCTAAGTTTCATGAGTTGTCTGTGTTCAGACCTCATTTGGTGGAAAATGAGGAACGAATGACGCCGTATGTTTTCGAGGGTCTAAAACCCGAGATTCGACAATATCTTATCTCTCATAAATTTTCTTTATATTCAGATGTTGTAAATGTGGCTCAATTATTAGAAATATGATAACGAGTATGTTCAACCGAGGACCACAACCTGTGGTCATATTTGCGGATGCTAGCCATCAAAACGATGATAACCAATGGGAGGAAAGAATACTTGATAAAGGCAGAACCACACTGGGTGGTAATCGTGGGCTACGATAATAGGAGAGTGACTCAAGTGGACATTTCAAGAAGAAGGTTCAACAATAACCATGTGAAGACGCGCCGCCAAAGAAGAATCGGTTCCAAGGAGGAGAACCAACCACCCATTATACGCTATAAATGCGGAAAGAGGGACATATCACCAAACCGCCCACAACAGCCTGTGTACGCTATAATCAGGAAAGGAAAAGATATAGCTCGAGAGAGTGTACCAGAATAAACCAAGTCCAATGGGATGGTGACTCAAAAGGATGTCCCAGAAAAGTCAAAGTCAACTGTTCTCGAAGAGCGTTTGTCGCGACTTCCATTAAAATGCGAGAACCCGAACGAGTTTAAGACGGGTTAGTTAATTATAAATTTTCGCAAGTTTATACCTTACTAGATAATTGTTCTACCCATTCTTTTATCTCTCTTCGTCATACCAACATTTGAATTTGACTACGGAGAAATTAGACTTTGACCTATCTCGTGGAGACTGCTAAGAGAAACTTTTATTACATCCGTTGTTTAGAAATCTTGCTTGATTCAGTGGCACTATCACATTACCGTTAACCTTATTTCTATAGTAGATATTTGTTTTTGATGTGATTTTAAGGTTAACTACTCATCATGCCAAAATTGATCGCTTTCGTAAGTGTCATGTTAGTTTTCATATTCTTAAGCAACTCGTTATTCAATTCAAGCAACCAAACCATCAAGTCAAACTCTTTCATATTAAATTATAAAGCCATTTGTTTATTGAAAAACTAATGTCAAGCTTTCTTAGTCCATGTTATGGATTTGAATAAAGACACGCCGATTTGAATAATATTCCCGTTGTTATTGATTTTTCCCGACGATTTTCAAGAATTTCGCCTACTCCCAGAAAGTGTGATATTGAATTTGTATCGACTTTTAAATCCCAGACAAAACCCATTTCTAAAATTTCATATCGAATGGCTCCTATTGAACTTCGTGAGTTAAAACCCAACTCGTAGAAGTTGACACCGAGCCTCTATCCGGTGACTTCCTTTCAGGAATACACCGAAGCCGCATCTCCGTAGAGGATGCCATATTCGTGTGATAACAAAACCGATAGTGTCATCAGTAATGTGCTATCCAAGGTTGGGATACGAGTCACAATTGAGAACAACCTAAGTTTCAGAATCTAAATATGTAACTTTCAGCTTAGTTGGTTATTATCGGAGATTCGTCAAGGATATTCTCGAATCGCTATTCCATTAACGCAAACCGACTCGTAGAGATACAAAATTCGAATGGAGCAAAAATGTGGGAAGAGCTTCAAGAACTCAAGAGAGACTCATTTCAAAGACATGTTTCACCACGCCATCCCGGAAAAGTTTAACGTGGTACCGACGTGTTGAGTAGAAGATCGATACAAGACGAAGTACGATATTGTCAAAAACTAATTTCAGATAATTTACAAATAATAGAGATGGAGATGAAAACTCTAGTACTCACGTGATGATATACTTAGTATAATCGACTTTAATCGATAAAGTTAAAGTCGTTTCAAGCTACACACACCGAGTCGATGAATTTGAAGAAGGAGGTGCAAGAAGTTGTTATTTCAAAAGTTTAGAATCTGAGGAGAGGAAAACTCAAACCTTCGATTTATTAATCCATTTGAAATTCTCGATCGAATAGAACCGCGGGCCTATAGACTCGCTTTTACCGCCAAGTACGACGCGTGTTCATAACGCTTTTCACGATCGATGTTACGTGAAATATGTGGACGAATTCAACCACATTATCGAAGTTAGAACCCAGAAGAGATAATCAAGACTTAACGCACGTAAAGAGGTACCGCCAAGATTTTCGATAGAAAGAATACGCCCCTACGTATCGGAAGGTTATACCACAAGTTAAAGTTTTGTGGAGAAACCATGATATTGAGGAAATGACCCGGGAGTTGGAAACGAAAATGAAAGCGAGGTATTTTCATCTTTTCAAACACCAAAGACGTGACGCCAATTTCGAGGACTTAAATTTCATAAGGAGGAGGAGGTCAGAAGACCCCTCAAATTTTTTTTAAATAAAAGGAATTTCCTTTATTTATTATTTTGAAATAGTAAGGGTGGATTTGATTAATGTGGTTACATGGGTAAAATGCGCAAATATTTTAAATAAAGTTAAAGTGGTGATATAATATTCATTATCGTTTGAGAATATTCGTTTGGTCGTGGAATATTCAGATCGCTTTGGGAATATTCGTACGATCTGCAGAAAGCCCATGTGTGGGCCCCATAACGAAAAGCGATCGAGGAAGAAAACGACAAAAATAAGTTGTTTAAAAATAACTACAGAAGTTGTTACCGCTATTAATCGTTGAATACCCGATGGTTAAAACACAAGAATACGCTGTATCGCACACAAGAAGACACCAGATTGCACCAATTATTGATTCTTACGTAAGTTAAGGCACTACTCAATAATGGTTACAGAATTATCGCTCAAGATTTTATTTTATCGATTCAATAATTGTCGCATTGATATTTTATATATCGTTGTTTCAATAATCACATTACACAAGATTTTTCATTATCGAACCAATAATTCATATTATCCTAATAATATTATTAGATAACATTATTGGCAATGTCTAGAAAGTTCGCTCTAAGGAGAGGTTTGGTCACCTAATCAAGGCGCCAAGAAGTGAGAAATTTTATCGAAAGTTTTCCTCTTCCTTGAACCGCCTCGTCACAATATGTGATTTCAGAATATTATTTGTGAATAATTAATTATTGATTCATATGATGAGGAAAATATTGATTTTATGTGGATATAGATGGAGAAAATTTTTATAGTGACAATTGTTGAAAATTAATATTTTATCTTTTTCTCGATAAAATAATTCATTTAAATATATTATTTTAATAATATATTAACGATGATATTTTTACGATGAATGTGGGATATATGAGTATATGTGGAGGAGGAGTATTTTTGTTACTAAAAAATGTTTAAAACATGTTAAACATGCTTTGTGGGACCCCATTTATCGATCAAATTTGATTATACCGTAAAATCGCCCATTTCAGGATTTTTTGGCCAATTTTTGTTTGGAATTTGGAAAACTTTCTTCGCAAAGTTGTAGAGAATTGAATTTCCTATAAAAACTCGCGTGAGATTTGAAATTTTCCGCAAAAGGGCTATTTATTATGAATTATTGAAGTTCCAAGTTCAAATAATCGATTTTTGAAGTTTAAAATATTTTTATTTACAAAAACGTTTTTTTCATTTGGTTCCCTCATTTAGCATGTGCAAGATGGCTGAGTTCAGATTTTAGAATGTGTGCGTAGAAATTTATATAATATATTAATATTATATTAAATTTTCTCGCTTTGGTGTTCTAAAGAATTTCCTATAAATAAGTGCTTTAGTTTAATTGAAAATCACACCGTAAATCAAGTTTTCTCTCTATATTATCGAGTTTATTCTTGTGAGTATTTTGAGTATACTTTGAGTATTGCTATACTGCTGCAAGTTCAAGTCATGCTTTATATCCTGTTTCAACTGTAAAAGACTGCCTTTCGAGGTAAGTGGATGTTATTTTCTTCTCAAATGATATTATTTCTTCAATATCATTATGTCAAATATTGGTTGAAACTTTTTATCAAATTTGAAACTTTTTCATGTTTGGGGGTTACTATTCATGAGCATTTAGTTACTATTCACGAAGTTACTATTCACGAAGTTACTATTCAAGTACTATTCACTTAAGCGTGAAGATGTTTTTTTTTGTGAAATTTCTATCTTTTTGGTGCTCTGAGTTACTATTCACGATACTAAGACTATTCACGATACTAAGACTATTCACTAATCACTTAGACTATTCATCTAAAAATGAAATTTCTTCTTTTTGTCCAAAATATCTATTCGGATACTAGCTTTGATCAGATCCATGTTTTGATCATTCTCGAATTTTACACCACTATGATTATTTTTTGAGGTATTTTTGGACGTGGATAAAACAAAGTACTAATCCTTAATCCTTAATCCTTGTCATTTTGTTTCAATCGGATTCGCTTTTTAAAAAATATTTTTCATCATCCTCGCCTTAAAAGATGATGATTTATGATGAATATCTTTGGCCCGTAAAGGCAAAAGATGAATGATTTATGATGAATATCTTTGGCCAGAAAGTGCAAAGATGAATGATTTCGATGAATATCTTTGGCCCGTAGTGCAAAGATGAATGATTTCGATGAATATCTTCGCCCGTAGAAAGCAGCAAAGATGAACAGTGTTTAGATGAACATTAATAATTGGTGAACGCCCTCGCCCAGAAAGTGCAAGGATGAATATTTGATTCCGTATATATATTGATTGATGTTACAGGTGGATAAAAATAGACGATGAACTTTAAAATTCATACATGTAAGATAGTAGTTTGCATTCTCTACTTAACTCTTCTAATGAATTATTATTTCACCATGTAATATTGATTTAAAACTTGTTGTCTATTGTATTCTATTATATTTTTTCCTCGTCAAGACTAACGATAATTTTGTCAGATATTATCTTAGTCATAATATTCTTTATCGGGCTAATGAGCTCACCCTTTTCCTTTTTGTTCCATTTTTTTCTTCTCGTGAGGCGAGAATATACGAAAGTATTTAGCCTGGGTATGGAATGAAAGTTCTAGGAGAGTTGTTTAAGAGTCCTCACCATTTTGTAAAATAATGTATCAATAATTATGATGGGGATTTATTTGGTATGTATATTGTCTGTAAGACAATAATTGTATTTAAACTCACAAGATATATGTTGTCGTATTTTGAACGACAAATGTATTAATAAAGTATGGGTTGGATGGAATGGACCTATTTGGGGGCGTCACACTAGGTACCCTGCGTGATGATATACTGAGTATAATCGACTTTAATCGATAAAGTTAAAGTTTATTCAAGCTACACACCTGAGTGATGAATTTGAAGAAAGAGGTGCGAAGTTGTTATTTCAAAAGCGAGAATCGGTGAGGTGAGAAAGCTTAAACCTTCGATTTATTAATCCATTCAAACTCTCGATCGAATAGAACCGTGGCCTATAGACTCGTTTTATCGCCAAGTATGACGCGTGTTCATAACGCGTTTTTCACGATCGATGTTACGTAAATATGTGGACGACCCAAACCACGTCATTGAGTTAGAGCCGGACGAGATAATAGAAGACTTAACGTCACGAGGAGAGTACTGTCAAGATCTTGGATAGGAAAGAACATGTCCCATGTACCGAGGTTATACCACAAGTTAAGGTTTTGTGGAGAAACCATACTATTGAGAAAATGACCGGGAGTTAGAAAGCGAAATGAAAGCGAGGTATTCTCATCTTGAAAACACTGCAGTACGTGACGTCAATTTCGAGGACGAAATTTCATAAGGAGGGAGGTCAGTAGGACCCCAAATTATTAATAAATGAAATTTATTTTCTCTATTTATTATTTTGAAATAGTAAGGGTTGATTTGATTAATGTGGATAGTTATGGGTAAAATACGCAAATATTTCGAATAAGTTAAGTGGTTATAAAATATTCATTATCATTTGGGAATATTCGTTTGGTCGTGGAATATTAAATGTTGGGGAATATTCGTACGACGGTAGTGATCTTTTGTGGGCCCCATAACTGAAATCGATTGGATGAAGAAAGCGATAAATATAAGTTATTTATAAATAGCTGGCGTAGTTATTCAAGATTATCTTGTTGGAATACCCATTGGTTAAAACACACTAATACGCGTACAACAAGAGAAGACAGCAGATTGCGCAATTATTGATTCTTACGTAAGAATGCACTACTCAATAATTGTTACAATAATTACTATTCAAAGATTTTATTTTATTGATTCAATAATTGTTGCATTGATATTTTATATTATCGTTGTTTCAATAAATTGTCATTTACGGTATTTTCCATTATCAGAGCAATAATTCATATTATCTGAATAATATTATTGGATAACATTATTGGCAATGTCTAGAAAGTTCTTTCTAATGAGAGGTTTGGTCACCTAATTGCGCGCCAGTAAGGAGAGATCCTTATTGGAAAGCCACCTCTTTCTTGGGAACGGCCTGGTTGCCAGTACTGTGATTCTGTAATATTATTTGTGAATAATTAATTATTGATTTATATGATGAGAAAATATTGATTTTATGTGGATATAGATGGAGAAAATTTTTAATGTGACAATTGTTTAAAATTAATATTTTATCTTTTTCTGATAAAATAATTCATTTAAATATATTATTTTAATACTATATTAATGGTGATATTTTTATAATGAATGTGGGATATATGAGTATATGAAGAGGAAGAGTATTTTTGTTGCATTAAATGATTAACACATGTTTTGTGTGTCGGTGGACCCCATTTCTTGACTGAAATTTGATTATAGCTTGTAAAATCGTCCATTTGTGAATTTCGGTCAATTTTTGTTTGGAATTTGGAAAAACTTTCTTCTGCAAAGTTGTAGAGAATTGAATTTCCTATAAAAACTCGTGAGATTCGAATTTTTTGATAAAAAGGGCTATTTATTATGAATTATTGAAGTTTCGGAGTTCCGAAATAATTAATTTTTGGGAGTTTTAATTAATTATTTTGAGAAAAACGTTTTTGGTGAGTTTGTGAACCTCATTTAACATTTGCTATGGCTGAAATCAGATTTCAAAGGTGGGCTAAGGAATTTTGTTTATAAATAATATTATTATATTCAATTTTTTGCTTTGGTGTTCTAAGCAATTTCCTATAAATAGGGTGCTTAGGTTAGAATTGAAAATCACACCAGAAATTGAAGTTTTCTCTCTATTTCTCTCTCGATATTTTGAGCGTATTCTTGTGAGTATACTTTGAGTGTTGATATGCGGTGCAAGTTCAAGTCATGCTTTATATCGTGTGTTTATTTAGAAATTGTCTTTTGAGGTAAGTGGATGTTATTTTATTCGAAAATGATATTATTTCTTCAATATCATTATCTTGAAATATTGGTTGAAAAATTTTATCAAATTTAGAACTTTTTTCATGTGGGGTTTCTTATTAAGCGAGTTCTTATTCACGAGTTCTTATTCATGAGATTCTTATTAATGAGATTCTTATTCACGAGTCTTATTCACGAAGCGTGATGATGTTTTTTGTGAAATTTCTATCTTTTGGTGTCTGAGTTCTTATTCACGTATACTCAAGACTATTCAAATCATCTGACTTATTCAATAGAAAATGAAATTTCTTCTTTTTGTCCAAAATATCTATTATGGATACTAGCTTTGATTGTATCCATATTTTGATCATTCTTGAATTTTACACCACTATGATTATTTTTGAGGTATTTTTGGACATGGATAAAATAAAGTACGAATCCTTAATATTTGTTCTTTTGTTTCACTGGATTCGTTTCCTTTAAAATATTTTTCATCATCCTCAGTCCTAAATGATGATATTACTGAATATCTTTGGCCTGTAGTGTAAAGATGAATGATTTCTTGATGAATATCTTTGGCCCGTAGTGCAAAGATGAACATGTGTTGAGATGAACATGATCGACTGATTAATATCTTTGGCCCGTAGTGCAAAGATGAGCAGTGTTTAGATGAACATGATTAATCGATGAATATCTTTGGCACAGTAGTGCAAAGATGAATATTTGATTCCGATATATATTGATTGATGTTACAGGATAATATATCGATAATGAACTTTTAAATTCATATATGTAAGATAGTAGTTTTCATTCTCTACTTAACTCTTCTAATGAATTATTATTTCATTCTTGAAGATTGATTTAAAACTGGTTGTCTATTGTATTCTATTAGATTTTTCCCTGTTGAAGACTAACGATAATTTGTTGTACATTATCTTAGTCATAACATTCTTTACTTGGCTAGTTGAGCTCACCCTTTCCTTTTTGTTCCATTTTTCTTCTCAGGAGGCGAGAATGTAGCGAGTACTAGTCGGGGTATGGAATGAAGGTTCTAGAGAGAGTTGTTTAGTAGTCCTTACCATTTTTGTAAAATAATGTATCAATAAATATGATGAGGATTTATTTGGGTATAGATATTGTCTAGAAGATATTATTTGTATTTAAACTCACAGTTTTATGATTGTATTAATAAAGTTGTAGTTGTTTCTGTACCATGTATTTGACAACTCAGAATGGGTTGGATGGAATGGACCTATTTTGGGGGCGTCACACAAAAGGTCCATTGCAACCACTTGAAATTCCAGAATGGAAGTGGGAGCACATTACCATGGATTTCGTTACTGGTCTTCCCAAAGTTTCTCAAGGCATAGATGCAATTTGGGTCATTGTTGATAGATTGACCAAGTCCGCTCATTTCTTACCGACACTGAGAAACTTATACACTGAACGTCTTGCTTCAGTATGTACATAAACGAGGTTGTAAGATTGCATGGTATCTTTAGTATCCATAGTTTCGATCGAGACCCAAGATTCACTTCAAGATTTTGGGTTAGTTGCAAAAAGCTATGGGCGCAGTTCTACGATTTAGCTTAAGATATCATCCTCGGACCAGACGGCGATCGGAGAAACGATTCAAACTCTTGAAGATCTATTAAGACTCGTGTCCTTGACTTCAAGGGAAGTTGGGACAAGTTCTTACCATTGGTGGAGTTTTTCTACAACAACAGTCAAACAAGTATTGGCATGGCTCCATTCGAGGCGTTATATGGAAGAAAGTGTCATTCTCCAAAGATCTTTGGGATGAGGTGGGTGAAGCAACGTTGTTGGGACTCGAGTTGAGTACGTATGACTACGAAAAAGATTCAAATGATCCGACAACGTATAAAAACCTCACAAGATCGAAAAAAGAGTTATCTTGATCTTCATCGAAAGAAAGGACGTGGAATTTGATATAGGAGATCATATGTTATTACGAGTTCTTTCTGTGGAAAGGAGTTACGAGATTTGGAAAGAGATGAAAGCTCAATCCTCGATTCGTTGGCCCATTTTAATCCTCGATCGTAGTAGAAGCGTGGCCTATAGACTCGCTTTTTACCGCTTGAAGTATGTCTCGTGTTCATAACGCGTTTTCATATATCCATATTACGTAAATATGTGGAAGACCCGAACCACATTATTGAGTTAGAACGGACGAAAAATAGCGGAAGATTTGACGTATGTAAGAGGTTTCTACTCAAATCTTGGATAAGAAGGAACATATTCTACGTTCAGGTTATACCTCGGTCAAAGTTTTGTGGAGAAACTACGATGTTGAGGAAATGACTTGGGAGTTAGAATCTAAAATAAAATCAAGGTATCCTTACCTCTTGATATACCTGTGTCACGTACCTTAATTTCGAGGGCTGAAATTTCATAAGAAGGGAGATTGTAAAACCCCAACTTTTGAATAAAGATGAATTTTCTATAAATATTATTTTTGAATATTATGGAGTGAAATTAATATAATGTTATAGTTGTGGGTAATATTTATAAATTTTGTAAAGACGTAAGTTGTTATATAATATTCGATTGGTGGGGAATATTCATTTTAACGAGGAATATTCGACAACCAAGACAATCATTGGTGGACCTATTTGAATTATTATCGGATTGAGAAAAGCGACAAAAATACTTTATGAAAATAACGGCGGAAGTTTTACCATTAACTATTGAAACACCCGGTGTTAAAAGAAATAATAATATCTGGCGTGGTCGCATAAGAATAGCGGTATTAATTATTGATGCTTATGTGAGAAGTCACTCAATTTTGTTCAATTATTGCTATAGTAATTATTGTGAATTTTGCTTATTTTATGGACCCCCTTTACCCATTTTTCAAAATAATCGGTAGGAAATTATTTTTTAATAGTGGGGCCCGTGTGTGGAAGAAATTAGTGAAATGGGCAGATTCACGAGAGTTGTTTTATATGGAAGGTAACATGATATATATATATATATATATATATGTTTATATATATATGCTGATTGGTGATTATATATATATAATATATATATAATGTTTGATTTTGAAACGTGGGGGAGTACAATTATTTTGATGGCTTTGTTGACAAAGTGGGAGGGAGTTCAATTATTAGTAGTATATATATATATAATATATATATTATATTATATTTAAAAGATTTTACTTTAAATATGGACCGTCAGATTAAAGTATATCAATCCGGGACCGTTAAATGAGTTAATTCTTATGCGATCCATTTTTTCTATAAATAAGCTCATTCCTTCATTATTTTCTTACTTAATTCTTGAAACTCTGTAGAGATAAACTATATAGAGAAGAAGAAAAGTATTCTCTACTTCACTACTTATATATCCAATACTCTTCTTCTTAAGGTATGGAATATTATTTGTTGTCTTTGTTGTTGGCATGATCATGACCATTAATGAATACACAAATATTCTGGCCCGTAGTGATACATGGATAATTGTGGTCGTGATACTAAAGAATATCCTTGGCAGTAGTGCGGGGTGATTCGATGATGTGGATTATTTATTAAAGTGAGTCTCGTGATAAAAGTCATGAAAAACCTTTTAAATCATAGAAGATAGTAGATTTTATTCTCTACTTGACTCTTCTAATGGATTGCTTATTCCGCTGTAGTTAAACTTGATGTTTGTAATATT
Source organism: Panax ginseng (assembly GCA_020205605.1). Taxonomy (NCBI): domain Eukaryota; kingdom Viridiplantae; phylum Streptophyta; class Magnoliopsida; order Apiales; family Araliaceae; genus Panax; species Panax ginseng. The sequence goes on from CM035150.1 coordinate 97,715,851, forward strand.
TTATCAGTTTAACACTGTTGAAGGCTAATGATAATTTATTCTTCATTATCTTAGTCATAATATTTTTTACTGGGCTAGTTGAGCTCACCCTTTCTTTCTTTATTCTCTTGAGGAAATTTAACGTAAATTTGGGGACGAGTCGGGAAATGGAGTGATGGTCCGAATGATAGTATTAGCTAATAGTCCTCACTATTCTGTTAAATAGTGTGACAATAAATGTAATGAGGACTCATTCTGAGAATGGATATTGTCTTGAAGACAGTATTTGTATTTAAACTCACAACTCTCTTGTTGTATAATTAAGATTGTATTTATATTCTGTACCACGTATCTGGCGACTCAAGATGGGTGATGTATACCTATTTTGGGGGCGTCACAGAGAGCGTTTGTTGTGACCTCCCAGAAAGCAAGGAACCCAAACGAGGTTATCACGGGTAAGCTTATCATAAACTCTAGTGAAGTCTATACCTTATTTGATACCAGTTCTACCCATTCTTTTATTTTTCCTACTTGCGCTCAACATTTAAATTTGACTCCGGAGAATTTACGATTTAGCTCGGCATATCATCCTCAGACGGACGGGCAGTCGGAGAGGACCATTCAAACTCTTGAAGATCTATTAAGACTCTGTGTCCTTGACTTCACGGGAAGTTGGGACAAGTTCTTACCATTGGTAGAGTTTTCCTACAACAACAGTTATCAAGCAAGTATTGGCATGGCTCCATTTGAGGCGTTATATGGAAGAAAGTGTTGTTCTCAAAGATATCTTTGGGATGAGGTGGGTGAAGCAACGTTGTTGGGACCGGAGTTGAAGTACGTATGACTACGAAAAAAGATTCAAACGATCCGATAACGTATAAAAACCTCACAAATCGATCGAAAAAGAGTTATCTTGATCTTCATCGAAAGGGACGGAATTGAAATTGGAGATCATGTGTTGTTACATGTTACTCCATGGAAGGGAGTTACGAGATTTGAAAGAGAGGAAAGCTCAACCCTCAATTCATTGGCCCATTTTAATCCTCAATCGAAAGTAGGAAGCTGTGGTGTATAGACTTCGCTTTTATCGTCAAGTATGTCTCGTGTTCATAACGTTTTTCATATATCTATGTTACGTAAATATGTGAAAGACCGAACCACATTATTGAATTAGAACCGGAGCGAGATAGAGGAAGATTTAACGTATGAAGAGTTACTGTTAAAATCTTGGACAAAAAGGATCATATTCTATTTCGAGGTTATACCTCAAGTCAAAGTTTTGTGGAGAAACCACGATGTTGAGGAAATGACTTGGGAATTAGAATCCGAAATGAAATCAAGGTATCCTCACCTCTTCGACATACCAGGTACGCACCCTAATTTCGAGGATGAAATTTTATAAGAATGGAAGGTTGTAAGACCCCAACTTTTTAAATAAAAATTAAATTTTCTCGAAATATATTTTTGAATATTATGGTGTGGATTTGATATAATGTTATAGTTGTGGGTATTATTTACAAGTTTTGCAAAGTACGCAAGTTGTTATATAATATTCGATTGATCGGAGAATATTCTTACAACGACACAATCATTGGTGGACCCCACAATGGAATTATTGTCGGATTGAGAAAACGACAAAAATACTTTATGAAAATAACTACGAAAGTTTTACAGTTAACTGTTGAAACACCCGGTGTAAAAAATGCGATTATACGCATGGTTGCATAATAAAGACTACGGTATTGATTATTGATGCTTATGTGAGAAGTCACTCGGTTATACTCAATTATTGCTCATGAGAATTCTTTGATCATATCTCTCATATTATTGATTCAATTATTATTCACGATTATCATTTGCATAATATTTTATATTATTAAATTAATAATTGAGGCGACAAAGTTATTCATATTATTATTTGCAATATTGATAATGTCAGAAGTTACATCGAGGAGAGGTTTGGTCACCTAATCACTTGGCTACCAATAAGGAGAAATCCTTATCGGAAAGTCCCATCTTTTCCAGGAACGAATTTGATTGTTAAATATTGTGAGTTATAATATTAATGATGAATAAGTTCGTGTTGATTAAAGATGATATTGATAGTTCCATTGTGTTGGGATTATTAGTGTTAGTGGAAATCGACATCTATTAGATGATAATTGATGTCTGGGGTTATATTGATAAATCGGGTAATTTATCGGATAAATGAGCAATTAATTTCTACTAATTCACATGCTTATATAACTATTTGTTCACACGTGTGTACTATTGAATCACATTCTTGTACTATTAGGGAGTTGGTGCAAAATTGATAATACTTGCATGACTAAGTTAAAATGGAGGTATAGATAGATGTCTTATATACTATAATTCAGTATTTTTCACATGATTATACTATTGATTCACATGATTGAACTATTGATTCATATTATTTACTATTAGGGAGGTGGTGGAAGTTTGATAATACTTGCAGGACTAAATTAAAATGAAAGAAAAGTTGGAGGTATTGTCTTTGTAATTTTTGAGCCCCAAAGCGTGCGATTATCGAAACTATATTTTCCTATAAATAGAAGTTCATTCTTCCTTCATTTCTCACCAATTCACAAAAGCTTTAGAAGCGATTATTATGAGAGAAATTATAGAAAGAAGAAGAAGTTCATTACCTCCTTATTCCAAAGTATCCAGCTTTTTCTAAGGTAGGGAGTATTATTTCTTTCTTATCCATGAAGAGAACCACATTATTCCATTCTTTATTATTACGTTGGAATAACTTTGTATCTGCGTGCTACCCTATACTTGGTGAAAATTTTTCTCGTTATTCTATTCTTTATCATTCATTGGAACATCCATCGCGTGCGTTTACGCGGGACTGGATTTCATTATTTATCATTCATTTGGAACATCCGTCTGCATTTTGTTCTACGTCGGACCTGAATTACATCTTTTTTATTATTACATTTGGAATATCACATGCATGCGTTTTACGTCGGACTGATTTCGTCTTTATTATTTTGTTGGAAATATCACATGCATGCTTTTACTTGGGACTGATTCTATTATTTATTATTACATTGGAATAACTGCGCATATAATTGCCATCGCATGCACGATGATTTCTTTTGTTATTCCATTCCTTATTATACTCGATTGGTTAAAGTTTTGACTTCTATACTCCATGAAATTAGTGGAATATCCTTGATATTTCAAGGCTTCATCCGATATCTTTTCATAGAAATATTCTTACGAGCATTCTTGAATTTTACTCTACAAAGCGAAGATCATGTTGACAATTTGGACGTTAATAGTTCGAGGATAAATTAATTCTTGAACTTGTTTTATTGAATTCTTATATCATTGTCATCATTCTCAAGTTTATATTTTGTTGAAAGTCATACGTGGTCTATAGTGCATAGATGGACTTGGTATGATTATGAATGAGGATTATTGATTGTAATCATGATCGTAATGTTACAAATGATGTGAAAAAAGTCCTCGTTGGCCCGTAGTGCATTGATGGACAGTTGTTGCGTACGATCATGACCATTAATGAATACACAAATATTCTTGCGGCGTAGTGCATGGATAATTGTTGTCGTGATACTAAAGAATATCCTTGGCAGTAGTGATGCGGGGGTGATTCGATGATGTGGATTGTTTATTAAAAGTGAGTCCAAATGATAAAAGTGATGAAAACCATCTAAATCATAAAAGATAGTAGATTTTATTCTCTCTTGACTCTTTTAATGGATTTGCTTTGTCTACCGCCGATTAAACTTCTTTGGTTGTTATATTGTATCGTTTAACACTTTGTTGAAGGCTAACGATAAAATATTCTACATTATCTTAGTTATAATATTTTCTACTTAGACTAGTTGAGCTCACCACCTTTTACTTTAATTGTTCTCTTCGAGAAAATGAGAAGCGTAGCAAAGAACTAGTCGGGGAGCGGGTGGTGGACGAGATGATAAAGCATTAATAGTCCTCACTATTCGGTGAAATAGTGGAAAATAAATGTAATAATATTGAATTTGAGTTTGTATATTATGCAAGCGACAATATTTGTATTAAAATTCACAAACTTATGTTTTGTCGCATTTTTACGATATTTGTATAATTAAGTTGTATTTGTATTACGTATTCCGATTGTATTTACGATTAGGAATAGGTGATGTATACCTATTTTGGGGCGTCACAAAAATAAAGCTAAGGTTTGTATCATTTCCGAAGACATATGACCCAAATTCAAATTTTGGAAATAAGTGAAGTATTGCTTAATAGGATTTACTCAGCGTGGTCGCGATGTATTATAAGGCTAAGCTAGGCTAGGCTATTTTTTACATCGAGAAATATTAAGGATGAGCTAGATTCTTTTTATAAAACAAATGATGTACTGTATAAAGTTGTTCTGAGTCCAAAGGTCAACAATCAACAATCCTCTATACTAGTACTTCCTGTTTTAAAATTAGAAATATAATTTAATTTTTAAAGTTAAATAAGAATATATTAAACTTCAACTTCATGTGAATATATTTACTTTTAGTTGATGTAAATATTTTAATTGTATAATATAAAAAAAAAATTAATAATTATAAAATTTATTTTATTTTAAATTTTTATGAGTTATATCAATTTTAAAATTTAATATGTAATCGATTAATTTTAAAAGTTAAATTATATATTTTTAATTTTGAAACAGAAGAAGTATAATGCAAGAAGTCTTGAATTCTTCCCTTGCATGATGGAGGTATGCGTTAAGCGTTATTATCAATTTTAATTAATCAATTATTTGGAAAAAAAAATTGTTTTATAATATAAGGTAAATTTTAAAAATTTTAAATAATATATATAAATTACCCCACTAAAATTTTATAAATTTTTATTATACTGAGGTCAAATTAAAATTTATAACTTTATCGATCAAATTTTAATCATATATGACTCATATCCTTTCAATATATGTATCTCTACTATAATATTTTAAACTAAATAATAATCTAATTTATATTATTTTTAAAATAAATAATAAATTACTTACTTATGAGCAGTTGTGATTAAAAGTCTATTATGAATCAATATAAGTATATATATACCATATATTGTTACTCATTATATTTTCATTGTAATATATATATATATATATATATATACTAGAAAGTATAAAATCTTAAAAATTGTCTCTGGGCGTCATTCAGAAACCCCATAAACTTTTTTATAATTTTGACCCCCTTCTTAGGGGTGTTCAAAGTAGTTTTCTGAGAATAACTGCATCATAAAAGCAAAACAGCCTAAATCTTAATCTGAAATCTAGATTCTAGGTTGGACCATATATCTTAAGCAAGCATGATCTTAGGTTTGGTAACGATTTTTACCAAAAATTAATATAATTATTATTTTTATTATTATAATCATTATATTATTATTATTATTTTTATTATTATAATCATTATTTTATTATTATTATTATTATTATTATTATTATAATTGTTATTTATTATTATTATTAATAATAAATTATTAATAATAATAAAAAATTAGAAAATCGGTATAACCCGATCAGGATCGATTTTTTTTAGAACCATAAAAAGCTTGAACCAAAACTTGAGACTAAAAAAGCGGTATATCTGGGTTTTTGTACCGAACCAAATCGACTCTTTTTTATACCGAACCGACCGGTTCAGTCCGGTTCGAAAAATCAAAAAACCGAAAAAACCGAAAAAAAATGAACACTTCTACCCACTGCTAAAATCTTCTGGCTTCACCACTGGAGGTAACGTAGGGTATTGTTTGATTGATCGACATTTCCAAAATGCTTGGACTATATATGTGATCAGTATAGCTCTGGTGGTGGTCGGGTGGCTCAACCAGGGGTGGTCCGGAGTATGAAAAGTTAGTGGTGTTAGCCTCGTGCCTCTCAATTCACATTGGGTGGACCAAACGATTCTCTAGTCCATGATATGATGTTCGTCCACCAATTTTAATCCCCCTGCGCCTCTCTTGGATCCTTCAAATTAATCACTTCATTTATACTCCTGGTTTCAAAATTAAGAATGCATTTAAAAAATAATAATTCTTTTTTATAAAAATTATTTATCAAATTTATTATTGATAATATTTAAAAATGGAATATATAGTTCTAAAATGATACTCAGTTACCAATTAATTAAGAATAAAAGTAATAACATGTAAAAAAATTCATATCGTACCGTATCATATTAAATGGCTAAGTGAGCGAAGTTATACCAAGTGCTGATGTGGTCTTCACCAATTAGTGAAATAATGGTCCCCAATAAATGTGCTACTTTTTCATTTATACGTGCACCATTACCAAAACAACAATTTCTCCTTCTTCCTTTTTTTTTTTTTTTTCAATAAGCACTTTTTTATTATTATTGAACTTGACAACTCACATCCACCAAAAACCGAAAAAATATATTCTAAGATGTAATACTACTAGTTATGTTTGGTTGAATTATCCAATACACTGTTTTCTAAAAAGACTCATGTTCTTTTTATATTTTTCCTAAAGGAATATTAAATATTTGGGTATGAAAAAACTTATTAAAGGGTAGTTGATATGGATATCTGAGGATCCAGGATTATCAACGAATTAAATTAAGTATTATAGATAGCGTAAATTAGTAAATTGATTAATCTACATATCTAAAATGTAATTGAGAAAAATCATCTTTCAACCCTGTTAATTTTATGATCAATTGATTAAAATTAATTTTATGTTAACTACTCTCTATATATATAAATCTGAAGAAAGTAACCAACTAATTGGCCTATGACTTAAATGCTGGCAGAATTACCCGAGCTTGGTCTACTAATTTGACAAATCCGTAGAAAAGATTTTATTATATTTTATTCGCTTTATAATTTTGATAAAGAAGGGGAAAAGACGATAAAAATGTTGAAGACCAAAAAACTTTTAGTAGTGAAGAGAGATCAGTACATATAGACAAAACCTGACTTTTAAATAGCCCAACACCTACGACGTTGCCAAAATATGTGTGTCAAAGATTCAAATGATTCTTCTTCCAATTTTAGTTTATTTTTAAAAAAAAAAATTGATTTGTCTCGACTCTCGAGTACCACACTTGCCTAGGCAAAATAAAAATTTAAATCAGTATTATTTATATTTTAAAATTAAAGATATATATTTTTTGTTCTTAAATTAAAGATATATTTCTAATTTTAGCCTATAAAATTATATGATATTTTCAACGTAATCTTACTAATATTTTGATAGTTTTTTGAAGTTTTACTTGTATAAATTATATTGTTGATAGATTGAATATTATGATGCTAACATTATTGTATTTATGATAACATTAGTATATGTTTGAATTTTTTTACTTATTTTTGTCGTTGTTGAGCATTATCTCTAATTTTTGGAATATGGAACAGAGAAAGTAATTTTCGCCCGTCCCCCCCCAACCCCCACCCCCCCCCCCCACCCCCACCCCCAAACCATGTGTTTTTTGTCACCATGCAACTCAATTAAGGCATTAAAAAAGTTTGGACTGGTAATTTTAGTGTTTGAAACTATTCCATATATAGTGTTTCTATTGAGGCCCAGGAAAATTGTAATGTTTAAAGGATCATCACCATTCACCAGTAGAGTATAAATATAAATATTTTTTTTTAAATTTTTATCTGGGTGTTTAAATGTATACTTCTCTTATTATACGGCGCGTCCGCACGCTGCCTTCTTCGCCAAGTTTTATTTTCCCAATTTCAGTCCTTGAGTTTAAAAATCGTCATATTTCACATTCATAAATAATCTAATAATAATATAAACTACACACTGCATTAGACCGTTGTTTTTATAAATCGATCATAATGGCCTATTGTATATACTCCCTCCGCCCCCAAAAAAGGACGAGCCAAGTCCAATTTGCATGCATATTAAAAAAAATTAAAATAAAAAAATTAAATTTATTTTTATAGTCCCACAAAATTATATAAAATAATAATTACTTTTAATTTTTTATACTAATGAATCTCACTAAATGATATATTTACCTTCACTATATGTACTTTGTCTCATCCTTTTTAGTACAAAATTTTTTATACCTTTAGGTGGTGTTTGATAAAAATGGACAATTAAGATATGAATGGTTATATCTTAATAAATTAGATTATATGAGTGAAATACTATCTGAACTTAAAAAGTTGTTTGATAACTACAAAAGTATAAAATACCTAAATGACTTTTAAATTTAAAAATATATCAAATTGACTTTTTAAAAAATCAATAATGATCTTAAAATTTGAAATGGAGATATTACAATATTTATAGAGCTTTCATAAATTTAAATTTTTTTCATTAAGGGATAGTTTGTATTGATTCAGATTTATATTTTTTTCTTACTGATCAAAAGACGATAAGAGAAACAAAAATTTACTAAATAATTTTACGCTCCTACCAAATTAGATATACATTTGTTAAAAAATATTAAGAGATAAATAAAAACCAACTTAGGGGTTGTTTGTTTATGACTGAATACATCTGAATGGCTGAATCGGTCAGTCATTAAGTGCGTTTGTTTTGAAAAAAAATTGTCTGAATCGGTCAGATGATTGAGCTGAATGGTTAAATCATATTTTTTTGACTGAATGATTAAATGAGCAGCTGAATAAAGTAAAAAATTTTAAAAATTTTTTATATTAAGTAATATTAAATAAATTTACAATAATTTTAAAATTTTTTTAAAAAATAAAATAATAATTAATTATTAAATAATTTTTTATTCAAATTCAGACTCATTTTATTTTTATCAAATCCTTAGACAACCTTTAATTTAAAGACGGAGGGAGTAGTCTAAATATATGTAAGATATTTATTTGTATGATGGCTCTTCCTCAACACGTAGCTGATGGGACTAAAGTCAAGATATAAGACAAAACCATAAGGAAAATTAAAAGAAGTGTTTTGGCTTTTTGTCTATTTATTTATTATTTCTTCAATTTTCTCTAGTCCCGTTTCCTTCCATTACTAAACTGATTGATTGAGTCTTTCAAAATATATATAAATAAAATGAGGTGATATCTCAAATTCACACGAATGAAAATAAAAAAAGAAAGAATATTTGTGGTGGTATTCCCAAGAAATTTTTATAAATGGTCTTGATTGGATGATTATGAACGACCTTTTATAGATACAACAGACAAAAGTTAATCTTTCTATAAGATTATTTTTAATCAAACATTATCTTAATCATCTAATAAATAGGATTCTTGTCGTATGATCTTGGTTCTTTTTACTTTTTAAATTAATAATATATAAGTTAATAATGCAGTTAGTGTAGTAGTATATAATAATACTAAGTATGTCATAAAACAGAGTACAATAGAATCTTTTCTTAACAAGCTATAAATGATACAGTTTTAATCCAATCTTTTTTATGTCAGTTCAAGGAAGTGTGATGTTTCAGCTTCATTCCATTAGTTAAAGAGTTCGAGGGGCATCAAGAAATGGAACAATCATATCAGTACTAGACCCACTTGGTACTGGATAAGTGGGTATCTTCAATAATAATTATATATATATATATATATATATATACACACACACATTCATTACCGGGTGAACCAAGAAAAGCGAATTATTATAGCGATGATTCAAAAAATGCCGCATATTTATCTATGCCGTCGATTTTGTATGCTATAGCGACGGAAAAAATCGTTGATATAACCGGCCCGCTTTTAGTGCGATTTGAGTCATTATAACAAAACATGTATATGCGATGCATGCGATTTGTCAATTTTTACCATTTTTAGTATAGGTATTCAAAACATGCCTTTAAAACATTGTATTATGGAAAAATTTGGCCCATAAAATATTAAATATTTTTTTAGTTGTTTTTAATAAAAAAAAAAAGCAAAAAAAAAAAAATTTAGGGTCCGTTTTGATTAGGTCAGGACTCCGGTTTTGATCCGTCATTAATATATATATATATATATATATATATATATAGTAGAGATCAAGCGTTATTCTTCTTAAATAGCATTCCTCCTTAAATAGCATTCTTTTATTAAAACTACGTGCGTTTTTGGAGGACGCCATGACATTTTTTTTGAAAATACGCGGTGGCATTGTATTTACAAAAATGTCATGGCGCATTCCCTCCAAAACGACGTAATTTTAATAAAAGAATGCTATTTAAGGAGGAATGCTATTAAAGAATATAATGTTCTCGATCTGACCGAATGTATATATATATATATATATATATATATATATATATATATAAGGAGAGTTGAATCATCATATTATATTATTAATCATATTTGGTCCATTTCTTTTGCTTTTTTTATATCATCGTGATTTTATATTTTGGAGCAGAGAAAATATATCATTTAAAATAGGTTTTTCATGCATGGCTTTGACCAATCCATTTCATCTAACAAATTAAATACAGAAGATCAATTAATTAAGCCTCAACCTCATACATGCAAGTAGCATAGGTTTTATATATAATATATCATCATCGAGCAAGAATTTTAATTTGTAACTTGAATGTATAAATTGTGACGCCCCCAAAATAGGTCCATTCCACCCAACCCATTCTGAGTCGCCAAATACATAGTACAGAAATAACTACAACTTGATAATACAAATGTCGTGTGAAATACGACAATACATCTTAATGAGTTTAAATGAGATATTGCCGCCTGCAGACAATATCCATACGCAAATAAATCCCCATCATAATTATTGATACATTATTTTATAAAATGGTGAGGACTACTAAACAACTCTCTCTAGAACCTTCATTCCATTACACTCGATCCTCTTTATGTTCTCACCTCTCCCGAGAAGAAAATGGAACAAGAAGAAAAAGGGTGAGCTCAACTAGCCCGGTAAAGAATATTATGAATAAGATAATATACAACAAATTATCGTTAGTCTTCAACAGAAAAAAATCTAATAGAATCTGATAGATAACAAGTTTTAGATCAACAAATGCGTGAGCAATGACAATCCATTAGAAGAGTCACGTAGAGAAAGAATTCTACATCTTACTAAGGTTTAAAAGTCCATCATCAATATTTTATCCCCTCAGAATAATAATCGATATTCATCTTTGCACTCTGGGCCAAAGATATTCATTTAAATCACCGGTTGGTCATGTTCATCTCAACACTGCTCATCTTTGCTGCTGACTACAGCCAAAGATATTCATCGATTAATCGTTCATCTTCAGACTCTGGGCCAAAGATATTCATCAAAATATCACCATTAAGGAATGAGGATGATGAAAAATATTTTTAAGAACGAATCCGGTGAGATAGAAGGACAAATATTAGGGATTAAATACAACGGTTTATCCAAGATCGATAATACTTCATAATAAAGCGATTTTGAAGCGAACTCAAAATAACGATCAAAACATGGATACAATCAAAGATAGTAGCAAAATAGACATCTTTGACAAAAAGAAAAAATTTTATTTTTCGATGAATAAGTGTCGATATCGTGAATAGTCTTAGTATCGTGAATAAGTAACTTCAAACACAAAAAAGATAGAAATTTCACAAAAAATATCTTCACGCTTCGTGAATAGTAACTTCGTGAATAGTAATCGTGAATAGTAACTCATGAATAGTAACTTCGTGAATAGTAACTCATGAATAGTAACCAGAGCATGAAAAAGTTCCAAATTTGATAAAAAGTTCAACAAAGATTTTGGCATAATGATATTGAAGAAATAATATCATTTGAGAAGAAAATAACATCCTTACCTCGAAAGACAAGATTTCTTAGTTGAAACAGGATATAAGCTTTATGACTTGAACTTGACCAGTATAGCAATACCCAAAGTATACTCAAAATACTCACAAGAATACGCTCGATAATATAGAGAGAAAACTTGATTTACGGTGTGATTTTCAATTTAACCTAAGACCTATTTATAGGAAATCGCTTAGAACACAAAAGCAGAAAATTTAATATAATATTAATATATATAAAAATATTATCGTATTCCTTGAAATCTTAATCTCAAAGCAATTCACACATGCCAACCTTCAAAAAAAAAATAAAAAAACGTTTTTCTAATTTAAAATAATTTAAACTTCCAAAAATCAATTATTTTGAGCTTGAACTTCAATAATTCACAATAAATAGCCCTTTTGCCAAAAAATTCAAATCTAAGCTAGTTTTTATAGGAAATTCAATTCTCTACAACTTTACGGAAGAAAGTTTTTCCAAATTCCAAACAAAAATTGAAAGAAATCCACAAATGGGCGATTTTCTGTTTATAATCAAATTTCGATCCAATAAATGGGGTCCACCGACATGTTTAATATGTTTTAAACATTTTTGGTAACAAAAATACTCCTCCTCCACATATACTCATATATCCCACATTCATCGTAAAAATATCATCGTTAATATATTATTAAAATAATATATTTAAATGAATTATTTTATCAGAAAAAGATAAAATATTAATTTTCAACAATTGTCACATTAAAAATTTTCTCCGTCTATATCCACATAAAATCAATATTTTCCTCATCATATGAATCAATAATTAATTATTCACAAATAATATTACAGAATCACAATATTGACAACCAGGCAGTTCAGGAAAGAGGGCTTTCGATAAGAATTTCTCCTCATTGGTATGATTAGGTGACCAAACCTCTCCTTAGGCAGAACTTTCTAGACATTGTCAATAATGTTATCTAATAATATTATTCAGATAATATGAATTATTGGTTCGATAATGAAAAAATCTTGTGTAATGACAATTATTGAAACAATGAGAATATAAAATATCAACGCAAACAATTATTGAATCAATAAAATAAAATCTTTGAGCGGTAATTATCGTAACCATTATTGAGTAGTGCCTCACGTAAGAATCAATAATTGGTGCAATACCGAGTGTCTTCTTTTGTGCGATAACGCAGACATTCGTGTTTTAACCATAAGAGGGTATTCCAAGAGTGTAAAGCAGAATATTATTCTGTTGTTATTTTTAAACAACTTATTTTTGTCGTTTTCTTCCTCCAATCGCTTTTTCCGTTATGGGGCCCACACATGGTGCTATGGTCGCATACGAATATTCACGATGAAGACGAATATTCCACCACCAAACGAATATTCTCCAAATAATAATGAATATTATATCACCACTGCTTATTTAAAATATTGGCGCATTTTACCCATAACTAACCACATTAATCAAATCCACCCTTACTATTTCAAAATAATAAATAAAGGAAATTCCTTTTTATTTAAAAAAATTTCGGGGTCTTACATAAATTGAGTTGTTTCCCCTTGTTGGGCCATAATATTTTTTTATTATTGTGCCGGACTTAATGGGTTCCTTCCTTGGATTATGTTACTTTTGTCCTGTTGGGCCGAATGATTTGGGCCCAATTATTTGATTATGTTAGCGGGTTATTTCGGTTGGGTCCGGTCAGTCTGGACCATCTTTATTGTATTGGGCTAAATCTTTGGATCGGTCCATTACACAAATTGTCACTTAACCCAGCTTTGACCAGTAATCATTACATAAGATAACAGTTGACTGTTATCTGCCACATTTCTGTATGACATTAATGACGATGGGACTCAGATGACCGGCGGTGGCAAACAATGGTAGCAGGTGAGGAAGTAAGCTACATGCTTTCGGCTGAGATGACCGAGAGTGGGGGGAGGTGTAAGGAGATAGTGGGTGGCACGGTAAACCGGATCTGGAGTACGTATGGGGCAAGGATCACACAAGAAAGGTAAGTAACAAAACATTATACCGCACACAATCAGATTATTATTCTCTCTCAAGCACTAGACATTATTTTCCTCCATTATTAACTTGTGATCGCCGACATCGACTCTCACATGGATTTATCCTCGACGGTCAAGCCGTCAAGCTTTTGATGTTGACTTGTTGAACTGTGCAGGATATCGAACGCGTCTTAATGATTGAAACGTGAAAAAAGATCTTGACGTTAACACCCTTAATTACCGAACAAAGATAAAGAGGGTCTTCTAAAGATTCATATGTGAGGTAGAAAGTGTGGCATAGAGCAATTTAATTAGTATGCATGACCAAGTCTATATACTTACTTTATTATATATACTTACATATATCTCTTTCCTCTAATTAATCGACAAAAATACTTGTTGGTGGTGTCTTAGGGTAATCTCGTAATTTTTAGAATTGCAATGAGTCGGAATTAAACATATACTTAAAAGAGATAGGTGTTCATACACAAATAAAAAATGTACGAATTCTCGAGAAGATAAGAGGTGGTCACCTCCTTAATTCCCGTCTCCCACAACGTCCAAGTTCTGTGCATTGAATTTGAATCGAGTAAGAGTAAGAAGTTAATCGAAAGTTGAATCTGTGCATTGAATTTTACTTGAATCATCCAATCTATCCTCGGTAGAAGAAGTTTGGTTTCAAACATTAAAATTTGGAAAATTAGTACAAGTAGCTAAAAACACAAAACGAACTTGGTAGGCCAGACTGCCTAGCCCAAATTTATGGGCCATAATTGAGTATGTCCTTTTCATAACAATCTATTGTCCATTTTTCACTATTCATTTGTGCCAAATATTCCCGTGGTCTCAAAATACTTAAGTAGGTTAGTGTTTATTTTGGGCTTTAGGCCTACTACAGATTTGTTTTAAGAAGTCAACCCCTTTCGGATTTGTTGTTCTTCAGAGCATAGGCCCAACATGAACATAGTTTTTATGAATATTGTCGTCTTATTGTTAAATATTGCTGTCTTATTTAATTCACAAGATTGTTAAATATATATGTATGTATATATTTATTATCTTATAGTTAACCAAGTGAATCCCTGGTTCAAATTATTTTTTTTTTAAAAAAAGAAAAGAAAAAGTGAAACTCAATAAATTAGTAGATAACAGAAAAGAAAGAAATCCAAATCAGTAGATATCACAACTTGCTGAGATTTACTATCACAATTTTATTATTAAATTATCTCTAATAAATTAAATACTTCATATATGAAAAGAAAAATAATATATATCGCGAATGTTTATGTCAATTATTTGATTGAGATAAGTTATACTATTATTTGTAACTTTTTTGGAGAGAGATTGATAAATTTCGCAATTGTAGGTTGTCATAAGTTTATCTCAATACACTCGTATGAATATATATATGGGGAACAAAATTATACTCCATTCAAATTTATTAGTTATTATAACATAAAACACATATTAAAGATGTCATTATTTCATAATTAATATAGGTCTCAATTTTTATATTTTCCCTTTTATGTTTCTATTGAAAAACGTTAAATAAGAGAAGGAAATGAAAAGAGAATAGTATTTTTGTGGGAATAAATTTTTTTAGAATTAAGGAGGAGAGAATTAGGAATGTAAATAACTTTCAAGAGAGAAAGATTATTATATTGGAACATAAAAAAATATATTAGAATTGAGGGACTATATGATTAAAATTTATAAATCTTACAAATTAAGAAGACTGTTTTTGTGATGGGACAAAGTATTAAGCAAATAAATGAAAAAGACTTGGCAGTTTAGTTACCACCTGGTACCACTTTTGCTCTTTCTTCTTTTTGGGCCATTCTTCTTTACCAAACAATGACAACCCTATCTTCTACACTCTTTCAAGCCTCATCTCCTCCAATTTTACACCACAAGCTTTATAAGTCTCGTTATTGCATCCGATGCTGCTGCAACGAAAATACAGTCAATAATGGAGGAATCCATAACAAGTCATGTAGTGATAGTAATGGGGTGGCTAGTGAAAATAACATTCTTCTCAATCCAGCAGCAGCTACTGTAATTAGGCCACCTCGGCCACGCAGGATCATTTTGGTCAGACATGGAGAGAGTGAAGGGAACGTGGATGAGGGGGCGTATACGAGGGTGGCTGATCCTGCCATTGCACTTACTAAGAAAGGAATGATGGAGGCCGAAGAAAGTGGCAAGATTATTACAGATATGATTCAGAAAGATGGAGCTGATGACTGGAGAGTTTATTTCTACGTGTCTCCGTATAGAAGGGCGCGTGAAACGCTACGTTGTGTGGCCAAGTCTTTTGGACGCTCAAGGATAGCTGGCCTAAGAGAAGAGCCTCGCCTGCGAGAGCAAGATTTTGGTATGTCTTTTTCTTTTTTAGGAATATTAATTAATTATTTCAATCCCGAGAGGCTAGGAAGGATGTTAGGAAAAACTTATTTGATATTTTTAGAGATTTGAAAATGGTTCCTATATATTGCATTGGAAGGAAACTTTCAGGACAGAGAAGAAATGAAGATTCAGAAAGCTGCTAGGCACCGCTATGGACGTTTCTTCTACCGGTTTCCTAATGGAGAATCTGCTGCAGATGTATATGACAGAATAACAGGTAGGTTTGAATGTTTATATATATATATATATATATATATATATATATATTGATTATTCCTACATGTATATATATAAGTCATGATCATCGATTAGAGGTGGAGGTGGGTGTGCAGGATTCAGGGAGACACTGAAAAGTGACATTGATGTGGGACGGTTTCAGCCACCGGGTGAACAGAGCCCAAACATGAACTTGGTGATAGTATCACACGGTCTAACTTTGCGAGTTTTCTTAATGAGGTGGTACAAATGGACAGTGAAGCAATTCCAAGGACTAAATAACATTCACAATGGAAGCATGATGGTGATGGAAAGAGGTTACGGTGGAAGGTAGGTATTTTTAATATATTCAATGAAAACTCATGTAATTAATGTTGTCTAATACTAATATATATCTAACAGGTACAGCTTACTAATGCATCACACTAAAGAGGAATTAAGGGAGTTTGGGTTGACGGAAGAAATGCTTACTGATCAAGAATGGTAAAGCATGATTCTAAAATATTTTGTGCATCTTACACAACTAATACCTTTCTATTGAATTCGGCTGATTCTTGTGTTTTATAATTTTAGGCAGAAAATTGCTAAGCCAGGTGAATTGAATTATGACTGCTCAATGACTGGACCATCATTCTTCACTCACTTTGAGGAGGAGGACACTATAACCTCAGCAATGGGATAATCTCAGTGGTGTAGCCAATTTTGGCCAAGGATCAGTGTCCGCGTGTATTTATTATATACACTCTTATTCTTTTCCAGATGTTGTTAAGAATGAAAAGACCAGAGATTATTTACATACTTGACATTCAGAGATGTGTAATTGGATGCGAAGTCACTCTGATGATATTGGCATGCACAGTTCAAAAGTTGTCTTAAATTATCTACAAAAAGCAGCACTCACTGCTAGTATCACATTTCATCCAAGTATCAAAACTAGATATCTTATCCGTATTAATGAGAATGATTTAATTTGATGAAACCATTTAGACAAAATTGAACTACCAACTACACTCACTTGGCACATCATCCGTCTTCATGTGAATGTTTAAAATATAACTATTAAGAATTTTAAGACTATCCAACTAAAACAGAATATGTATCCATAGCACATTAAAAAAAAATCCAATCTCCCCACAAAGGTATCAACTGCAACCTAACAAATATAACACCATTCATTCTAGGTATTAGAGCCATCATTCACAAGTTAAATGCTACATACTAAAAATTAATGCACTGGATTCAATGATGTTCTTGCATTCAAAAGCAACAAGATAAGTCCCCTATCATATGCTGCAGCTCAGCACAAGATACTAATATCTATATTTACCTAAATGAGTTTTTAAGAAAAATACATTAAATCCTTAATAGAAGAAAACGAAAGCGGCAGAGACAAGATAACGAAAATAACAAATATGAATATGCCTAAGATGGACTTGACAGTTTAAAACAATGTCAGATAAACTGCATAAACATTGCAAACTCAAAAACCTGAAAGCAAAAATCGACAAGAAGTTGGTTAACATCATGTACCAAGAGATGTAATATATTCATCTAGATTTTCTACCTTAAATGTATTCCATTTACTTTTAAATATCCTCAATAAGCAATCCTATATCAGATTTTGTAATAGTTGGACATCACAGACTAGACACAACTCAAACATTTCGTCGTCTTCATTGTTTTAATAAATAAAAACACAACATCAAGAAGGCAAAGATTTTAAAGTTATCTAAAATCCTATGCATGATAAATTACGTGAAAGTAGTGCTGAACTTTATAGTAAAAACTGCATTAGAATCTAAACCTCAAATCATGAAATGTAACTAATTTAAAGTGCAAAAGCTAAAACTTGCAAAATCAAACAAACTGAAGGCATAACAAGTAAACCAGCCAAACACATTGTATTGTCCAATCAACATAAACAAATATATGTCAAGATCATGATATTTTGTTACTATGATGAATAGCTTTATCGATGTGCGCACACACTATCAGAAGAGAAGCCGAGAATCCACAACCAAAATGCTACTGATGCTACACACCAACAATTAGAGTGACATTTATATGATGACACCTTACAAAAAAGAATTTGATGGCAACAGTGATTATCTAATGCACCTAATTTATACCATATATCGTGATTGTAATATCACCAGTGGCGAAGCCACATGGAGTGGTATGGGGGCAATCGCCCCCACTGAAAAAAAAAATTTGTTTTATAATATAAGGTAAATTTTAAATTTTTTAAATATTATATATAAATTGACCCCACTAAAATTTTATAAATTTTCTATTATACGGGGTCAAATTGAAAATTTATAACTTTGTCAATCAAATTTTAATCACATATGACTCATATACTCTTAATATATGTATCTCTCTATAATATTTTAAACTAAATAATAATCTAATTTATATTATTTTTAAAAATAAATAATGAATTACTTACTTATGAACAGTTGTGATTAAAAAAGTCTAGTAATTCATATATGATATATATACACTATATTGACCCGCCAAATTATTTGTAGCTTAGTAATAATTTCGACCGCACTGACAAGAAATGCTGGCTTCGCCACTGAATATCACTACCACTACAAGAACCAGGTAGAGCTGAGAACTTGCATGGTCAGGCTCAACCAAAGAGGAGTGATTTCCATTCTCAGTAACTTTTCAATCTTGATAGACAAACGACAAGCCAGTTCATCTTAAATGAATGCCATTTTCAGCACACCACATATCTCACAATACCAAAATGAAACTATTTTCTTTGAAAGAGAATCACGCATTAAGATGAAAAACTAGATATAAGAATCCTTTGTCCTTAGCCAAAAACTCATTCCCATTAATAAAGTAGCCACGGAGAATAGTTGATTTCAAGTATCAAAGTAAGCAAAATAAGTAAACTCTCGTCATAATTTCGCCACAATATCATATGGAAGTTGCATCCAAATCTACAACTCCACCTCAGCAATATCCGTATATTAAGCACGTCAATGACCTCTGTGAAAATCAACTCTACTGAAACTAATTGTGGCACTCAGTTTAGAAGGGAAGAACATAAAAACACCAGCCAAAAAAAAAGTGTACTATGATACCAGGGTAGAAAGATCTAAGAAATGAATTATACAACCGCTTTAACACCATTTTCACCCGTGTCAATTGTCATAATGATTCTCAACTTCATCAATTCTCTGTTGTAATTCGAATTTGCCGAGGTTGTTCAGGCCCACCATTACGTCTCCAAAAAGCCCTCCTCCACCAAACTTCAAACCCTCTCTGTATATTAGGGCAATCATCACCAGAGTTCAGAAACCGATCAAACCAAGACATTAAGATGTCCTGCTGCCAGGCCAGAGGCAGAGTCAAAATAGTATTACTTAGGCCATCCTCTATTAAATGCCTGTCAAGGCCTTTTGATGCTCTCCTCATCCACCCAAAATCCTCATAGAATGGCACCAACCATGTCTGCAAAAGCAAGCACCTAGCATCCTTTGAAGCCAATAGCTGGCCCTTTCCAATTCCAACAAACAGCCTAGCTGTAACTCTGCTAATCTCATACCTATGAATTGACGGCACTTTAGAATGTGCATCAGCTAAATCAGACTGTGTTGCCCATGTCTTCAAAAAGTCCTCAGCAATCTGCCTATCAATCAAAATATCCAAAATCCAATGCAAATTATCTGCTTGCCGAGCTATCTGACCCACATCCTTCAAGTCTGCTGCTGCAACCCGTAAGAAGTGGTGGCGAAGCAATTGCAAACACCCGTCACAAGCAGAATACAGTGACTCTTTTCGCAAATCATTATGAGACAAATTCTCATGGAGCATTTTTGACACCAATCCCTTCATTTCTCTCCTCGCTTTCTCATCCTTCCCTTCAAGAACTACATGTAAAAGCTTTAGAAGAACTTCCTCATTGTCATTTCCATCCTCAAGCCCAGCTGTGACATCAACTGAAACCCTCTTGAGAACTTCACCAGCACCAACGGCTTCAAGCCGCAGCTCTGACAATAGAGAAGCCACCTTCTCTTCCTCATCCTCAGCCCATGGAGCAGCCTCTAGGTACTCCAAACAAGATAAAACCCCAGCATCAAACCCAATTGCTGCTGAAACCTACAATACAATAAGAAACACCCACAATTAATAACCTTAAAGATATAGCATTTTTTGTTAGGTCATCTAATTTCCATACGCATTTAATCAAACCACAGTTAACCAACCCCTCCACATCTATATACAAGAACAAATAACATCATGCATAGACATTGCGAATATATATACCTGTAAGTCTATTTATATGTACTCAACTCAACATTTTTTGTTCAATTTATATTAATCATATTCAACATTCTATTCTGCCTAAAGTAGCACTTATATACTCCTACTACATATCTTTTCTTAGCCAGTATTATGTATGTCAGTATGTATATGTAATTGTACATATATTATGTCCAACAAACCAGCTCTAACATATCTTTATTTGCTTAATCTCAATCCTACAAATTCTAATTTTGTGTGTATATTTTATACAGTGTGATACTATTACCTTCAAGATTCCAAGAACTTTGGAAACATCTTCCTTCATAAGCTTCTTCCTTAAATCCTTGCAATACATTAATCTAATTGACTCAATGTAAACTTCAATATCATCACAGTCAGAAATCTCGACAATGCAGGGGCCTGAATTCTTCTGTAGCTTAGTCCATCGATCCGAAAGCTTCACCGCGAAAAACCGACCGTGAGCTACCAAAATCTGTCTATGAACATTCATATCAACACTCAGACCATCCTTGGAGCTCAATGTGAGCTTCACATCGCTCGTAGTCGGGTCATTGAACTGGTTCCCGGGGCTGCGACAAGATAAAAGATCCCACAAACGCTGTTGCATTAAAGCTTGTTTGTCTTGTGGGAGGAGTTGTGATTTCGGAGCTGAAACCACCACGTTGGCAGTCGGGATCTGGGATTTCGAGTGGCAATCGGGCTCACTAGCCATCATTTCGAAGAGGGTCGGGCTGGATCGAGTCAATTTATCGGCGGAGGAAGGCGGCGGGGACATTGGGTTGAGGAGGCCAGCAGTGAGTGCGGAGTTGAATTTGCTGAAGGATGAAGGAAAATAATCAGGGGTCGATGCACCACCGTAGACGGCGGTATTAACGGAGCCGCCGTAGATAGTGGTGGTGGGGATTGTGTCCATGATTTGGGGGCCTGTACTGGGCGAGTATCGGATTTTGAGATTTGACGGTGACGGCGACAGGGATGGGGATAGTGACATTGGTTCCGTAGTTGATGATGATTGGCGTTGCGGCGGCGGAGACGGGGGAGGCGGTGGAAGGGGTTTGGAGGCTGGGCAACACCAGGAGTTATCTGGGGACACAATGGTGGTTGGGACAAGTTTCCGTTGTTGGTGGTGGTTGCTGTTGTTCTGGGTCGAAGCAGAGGTGGAGGTAGGAGCTATTGTAATGGTGGAGGTGGCGGAAGAGGAGGCAGCGGAGGAGGAAATGTTGGTTTCGCGGCAGCGTCGGCGTTTGGGCTTAATGGGTTGGGTTTGGAATTTGAGGTGGGCTGAAGTAGCTGCCATATGGTATTGGGGATGTAATAGGGAGTGTGGTGTCGTTTTGGAGTTGTTGTCTTTTAGGGCAGTGTGGCATCAGAGAAAGTAGTAAGACAGAAATGAACAAGTAGTATTGTAGTATTAATCAGAACGGGCGGTAGATACGAGACAAACAAACGCACAGAGATTAAAGGACATGAAAACAACAAATACAAATAGTAGGTGCTGATTTCAATTTAATGGAGGAGAGAGAAATTTGTTGGTTTCTGGGTACGGTGATGGCGAGTGCTTTGGAATGAATGAGAGATGAAAAAAAAAAGTGAGTTTGAAATGGAGTTGGGATTTTTGGTAATTCCGCCGGAGAGGAGAGGAGAGCTTTTGACAGAGTAAATGAAATGAAAAAGTGGAGGAGGATGATATGGGTAACGGTTTGGTGACTTTGGTCCAACCAATATTTGTGGTTCCTTATATATATATATATATTAGAATTTTCAACTGTACTCTAATAAATTATTTCTGATTGCTCAAAAATTCAAATAATTATTTATTTCAATTTAAGTTATCTATTATACTCATCAATAGTGGAAATATTGGTTGTTTAAATCTAAGTCAAGAACCAAGAATATACGTGTGCCGCTACTAAATCTTGATTGTGATAAAATGTTTTTTGATTTTTTACTTCATATGTTAATTTTTTGTATTATTTAAAATTTAAACTAAATTTAAACAAAATTAAGCTAAATTTCATGAAGTAAAAATATTATGTCAATTTAAGTTTTGAACTTAGGACCTTTTGAATTAAATAACCAAAATATTCAATCTCCTTGTATTATGGCTCGTCAACAGTGGAAATATTTTTATTTACTCATCAACGGTGAAAAATAACAAATGGACCAATGGATTTTTAAATAAATCTTGTCCATAATATTAAATTGTGAATGCCAAATTTAAAATTTTTTTTTTAGTTTTCAAGAGATCGATAATATTCAGAGAAATTATGCTCTTATAAATGTGCAAGATGTGGGATGCAGCAACACAATACAATCACATATTATTCAAACACGCGTCTTTTCCTCTAATTTATTTAATTAGGAAACTATTTTTTCAAAATTCTTGACAACATCCGTTAGTCTCTTCCAAAGGGTTAAACTTCCACCCCAAATTCTCCAACTTTTTAGAACTCAATTTCCGGGAATTCAACTTTTGTATTTCAGTAAAACTGTTATATCTTTATGAAATTAGTTGGTGTCAAAAAGTATGAAAATTAATTTTCCCAAACAAAGGAGTTTACTTTGTAGGTTACTTGTAGTCTGGAAACTAAATTTTTTGATAGTAAAATATATAGAGTGAAACTAAATTTTTTTAGATCTTAAAGATTGAATTATTTTGATACATTTAGCAAAAAAAAAATTTAATTATTTTGATATGCTTTTCTGAAGCATCCATCCTTAATATGCAATTCTATTCCATTAATTGTGATACTTGATCACACAAGAGCCTGAGCTAGCACTGATATATTTATGATGGTGCTTTGAGTGTGTTGCCAGCCAAATATGCATGGGATGAAAAAGGATATTAAAACTATACTTGATGGGGTGGGGAGTTTTGGAATATATATATATATATATATATATATATATATATATATATATATATATATATATATATGGTAGGGTCTGTTTCTTTGAAAAAATTTATTTTACTGTTATATTTGTTTGTAATGATTATATATAAGATAAGATTATTTATTTTATTTATTTTTAAATTTAAATTTGAGACTTTTAATCTATAAAATTATAAAATAACTTAATAGTCTTGAAATTATAATTATAATCATAAAATTAATAATCTTCTGAAATTATAATTCTTACAAAAAAAAAAAAAAAACACAACATTTCTCCTCCATTAGAGTATGTTTTGCCATTTTGTCTACACTTTAGAGAATACTACGTACTATTATTGAACTACGTTACTTAACCCATTTCATTTGTTGTTGTTAGCCATGTGAATGCTCTTCAACCTTTTTACAACTTTATTAGAAGAATTAATAAAGTTGGTCTGGTCGGAGTCCATGCATGAATTAATAAATTAAAATATTAAGACTAATTATCCATCAACATATGCCTAAATATCATCTTGTCGAGGGGTAATGACAGAAATGAATGTTTCCTATTATGCAATTGGCATGTTACATGACATGCCATCCATTTTCGTATATACTTTATTACTAATATGACTCAAAAGGCTAAATGTTCAACCGCCTGGAAAAAAATATTTTTAACTAGCTGTCACCTTTTCTATTTTTAATTATTAACTTAATTTACCAATATATTTTTTTCCTGCCTCTTTTGTATAGTTGAAGTCTGCATGGTACTGTAACACTACTAGCATCAGGTGGCATATATAAATTATATATATTAAAATAAAAAAATAATATAAAAAGAATAATATAGTAATATAATCAAAGGTGCTTTATAATATACAAATATATAGCATTAATTAATGTTCAAATTATATACTGCAGTTGTTACTCTTTTCAGTCTCAAAATGATAATTCATTTTTAATAAACTACCACACTGATATATTGACTGTGATTAGTTATATATCTAATAATTTAATTATATATTAAAATATTATGCGAGACAAATTTAAGTCCATAGTATTAGTGAGTATATATATACGTTGTGATCAAATGATCCACTCCCACTCCCACTCCCACTCCCACTAGCTTGTAGTAATAATTATAAGGTTGGTCAAAATGTCACCCCGCATTTTCATCTTTAAAATATGAGCAAGAAGTACTAGCAAAAGGAAGGAAGGAAGGAAGGAAGGAAGGAAGGAAGGAAAATAGGGCAGCTTTGTGTTGGTAGATGGGGGGAAGGTATATGCTTTGGATAATCATAGAACTTTGTCTGATCTTAGAATTTATCGTTTACATGATAAGAAAGAACATAATTATTGTTCTGAAGGTCACGAATGTTACATAGGTAATATTTGGAATTTTAAATGTTACACTACTACTTCATCTTCTTCCTAACAACACCAGCTAGCGAAACATCATCATCACCACTCAGCCATATCCATTTGACATAATCACCACAATCAATAATCTTTAAGCAACTTAAACTCCACCTCAAACTAACTAATTCAATTAATTGAACTGAACTGAAATGAACAAAACTAACACAACAAAATAATAAGCTAAAATAAATGGTTAGGTGTTATTTCATACCGAATTTAGAACAAAACAGAAATATACCTCGCCACATAAATAAGTCAAATAATGTCACACATGCAAGTCACACACATTGAACCGAGAATCTAAATGCATGTAAAATCTGAAAGCATGTTTAACACAAATATAACCAATCCACATAACATAATATAACAGAAAACTAAGGTTGACCCATACGCTTACCACAACAAAATCACAAAATGACCAACTCCCACCGGAGCACAAACGGATACGTTGTCTCGGTGTCAAGAAGACATGTATGTGGTACCCCCACAGGTGATTATACTTCAGGTATACCCTAGACTACAATATATTAATTCTAACAAAAATATAATGTCACAACACATGCAACACAATATCAACACAAATGAGTTCTAATACGTACATGTTAAATTGAACGAATCATCAACACAAGTCTCCAAAAATATATTAACATGCATTTTTTTATAAATATCAAAATAAATTTTAGACATGATGCAGTAGTCTAAAAAGTACAAATATGAGTTCTAAATATCAATAATTTGAATAATTAACTTGGGCCTGGGTTAAGGAAATTGTAAATATTTTCCTTGCCTCATTTGGTTTGGAGTGTATATAATAAAGGCCCGATGTACAATTTGGCCCAACGTATACTTTGTAGCCCGAGTAGTTGGGTTGGGGACAACTTGTTTCAATTTGGAAGTTAAGAACAGATATGCACCCTTACTGTTTAAATAATACAACTATATTGTAGAAAGGGAGAGAAAATAGAAAAAGTCATAACATTGAATGTTTAACACATTTTAATGCAGCGAAACATAAGATGAGCCATTAAATCCAAAAGAAAAAACTCACAGAAGATATATATTGGTATATATATAATATATTGATGGTACTTTTTATGTATAATTTCTACACATAGTATTATTCTTAATGTACATATAGTACTGTATGTAGATATGTTTAGACGTAGCGTTGTCAATGAGTCAGATCAGAGTAAATTATGATCTAATCCAATATGGTCCACCAATTATGATAATGGATCAATAATTTGATTCACAATATAATGGATCACTGATCTGCGATCCATTTGATCAAACAATTCGGATCATGATCTAAATCGATCTATTTAAAAAAATATGTTAATTTATATAATGTTATAATTTATAAAATTATATTAACTTATGAAAAAAAAAATCACTTAATTCCACTAAAATCTTTTACTTTCTTTTTAAATTTTTTTTTACATTCTCTCACTAAATTTTTTCGATTTCTTATTCTGAAAAATTCAATTTTTTTATTCATCTTTTTCATGTTAAAAAGTGAATCATACAAAATTAGTGAGCATTTGGGCCCCAAAAGAAACCCATACAACAATTGGTATAGTACATGATTTGACAACAACTCCAATTAATTATGGCTGAGTTTATGGATTCTAATGTTACGTTTGGATGGAAGGAATAGAATGATTCATTCTATTTTAATTGGAATGAGTTATTTCATACTCTCTCCTCAAGGAATAAAATTCATAAATTTGGAAGGAATAAGAATGGTTCAATCCATTTCAATCGTAAGCAAACATAATTTTTTTCATTTTATAAGAATGAGTCATTTCATTCTCACCTTCATTACTTCAATCCAAACGTAACATAAATGATGCTTTTAATACTACCGATATAACATTTACAGGCGTTTGAATCTTCAGAACTCTTTTAATCGTGTACTGCAATATACTAGAGGAAATTGGAACATTATGGGTTTTTTGGGTTTAGGGTGAATTAGTGTGCCAATTTAAATCAGATTCAGCATTTGCCCCCATTTAAAAAATTAATTCAATAGATCAACTTATCACAAATTAACAAATAAATGAAGTGAAATTTTGATCCAATATATTTTATAGAATCAGATTAAATCAGTGTCAAGGTTTAACTTATTGACAGTTCTATTTGGACGTGAAGACAAGGGCAAGAGGCCGGGTCACACGAGTTGAAATTAATGCAAGAATTTGGAGATATATATCGGTTAGGTAGAAGAACATCACCAACATCCCACATGCCACCATGACCCACCCTCCTCACTTATGTCTCCGCAGCTTAATTACACAATATTAATAGTTAACTCCACTATTATTATAATAAAAATTACTAAGTTTTGTATTTATCTTGATCACACTAATCGTAATAACTAATTAATTAGTCTAGTAGTTTAATTTCCCATTTATACTTACCGGCATTCTCCTTTCCGTGTTAGCCTAGATAGCGAGTTAGTACTACTGATCTAAACTCTTAGGCTATTTTTTGTTTGTGCATTAGAATATTGATAGGCCTAAGTACTCTTTATATTAATTTAAAGTATAAATTAATATGATTTTTTAAAATTAATCTTGTAAGTATAGTACTGGAAGGAAATAATGGTATTATATATATATATATATATATATATATATATGTATACACGGTCAGGATCAAGAACATTCTTCTTAAATAACATTCTTCCTTAAATAGCATTCTTTTATTAACACTACGTCGTTTTGGAGGGCCGCGGTGACATTTTTGTAAATACAATGTCACCGCCAGATTTCTAAAAACGTCAACGCGTCCTCCAAAAGCCACCAATTTTAATAAAAGAACGCTTTATTTAAGAGAACTTCTTGATTCGATCGTGTATATATATATATATATATATATATATATATATGTGTTGTTATATGTGGAGATTATGAAAGGAAAGAAACATATATAATGGAGGACAAGTTGCATCAAGAAATCACCATAAATTGATTACAACATGAAACTTTATACAGAAGAAATAAAGAAAGATTAGATGTAGACATGCCTGCAGGTAGGGTTAGCTATATAGCTAGAATTGAAAGAAAATCCAAATCAAGAGTCAAGGAAAAAGAGATGAAGCGTATATATCAATCCCACACATCACCTAATGATCGAAGAGATAAGAGTTTCATGGACCATGTCGCATGCACAAAGAGAGACCAGTGTATATATATATATATATATGGAGCCCTTTCATAAGAATCGATTCTTTGTGAAGATCTTGTCAACATCCCCTTTTTATCTAGTTGATAAAATAAATTGATGACCTGAGATTAGCTTTTTGTATTTGATAAGTTTCAAGATGGGTTGTTGTGCTAATTATTCATTATTTGTCTGGGTTTCTATTTTAATAAGTGAATATTAACTTGTCAATATAGTTATAAAAGTGAATATTTATTATTAAAATAATCGTTCAAATCTGATCGATCTGTTGGTACATTTTTTTTTTAATTTTTTTATTTCTCCTACGCAGACAGGCTCATACGGCTGGCATTAAAATAATAAAGTAATCCACATTAGACAAAATGATACTACTGGTACATTTTTTTTAATTTTATTTTTATTTTTCGTAGAGTACAGACTGAAGCTCATACCAATTTGGCATTAAAATAATAAAGTAATCCCAAAGTAAGAGTGCAATAATCTACTATTGGTACATTTTTTTTTAATTTTAATTTTATTTTCCTAGTAGAATGACAGGCTCATACAGTTAGCATTAAAATAATAAAATATCCCATTAGATCTGGCCGATCTGGTACTGTACATTTTTTTTTTAATTTTTTTTTATTTTTCCCGACCGGTATAGGCTCATACGGCTGGCATTAAAATAATAAAATATCCTACCAAGATGCAAGATACAAATGGTATTAAAAATTAAAAAAAAAACCAAGTAAGTCTTCGATTACTAATTTGGTATTAAAAAATTAAAAAATGATTTTATTCAAGCAATTACCGCTAAATGATTCGAACTCGCAACCTCAAACTCCAAACACTCATTATATAACCACGAGCACCACTTGCCTACTGGCATTAATTTCAACCAAGGATATGTCTTTATATTAAAACTTCACCATCCCCAAAATCTATATTCTTGCATTATTATTATATTACGATTTATTATTATTATTAAGTCTATATAATACATATATGGGGTTTGATATTTAGAAATAAGTTAATATCTATATTTATTAAGCAATGATTATTAGTAATGATTTTATATATTAAGCAATGATTTTATTATTAAGAAATGATTTTATTATTAATAAAACTAGTTCAATTAGTCTAATAAGTAATGATGATAATTTTTCAAGTCATTTGGAAATTAATTTCTTATCGAATTTATAAAAGTAATGAAGTATTATTATAATAATAATAATGTGATTATCAATATTAGAAATGCAGAATATACCAATACTAAGATCTTTGCATAATATTAAGAGGAATAAGACATATTACATGTTCATTTTCATAAAATAAAAAAACATAGAATGATTAATACAACCGACGCCTTTATATCTCGAGGCCTAGGAAGTAATCTTGCGGATTCTTAGAAGCTCCCTAATGCGACGCCATAACGAAAAGACCGTGACATCTTCCAAGGACCACTTTCTTCGTAAATATTACCATTGGCCTCCTAACGAAGCGGTCAACATACTTGCGGACAAAAATGCCACATCATCTGGCGTGGTTGTGTTGTTTGATTCGAATCTTTAAGTGTCTGCTGACAAGTGGGATTACCATTTGGGCCACTCATCTTGTCGGATTACCATTTCGCAAACAAAATGGTATCAAATGTACTGCGATATACAAAGTAGTTGGTTAATAATTTTTAATATTAAAGGACATTATAAAATTAAAATATTTTAAAACTAAACATACTGTGAACTTTAATTTAATTTCGAAAGTACATTTCATGTAACTTAATATACTTGAAGTGTCATCAGTAGTGCTGGGTCAATTATGGTAACCATCCAATCTTCAACTGCGAATAGGAACAAGACAAAATGGCGTTGATTGGTACTACACACCTGGCGTGAATATGTATTTGCATTCGTGTAAAGGTGGACCAACATCTTGGTTAACATACGGATCGTAAAAAACTCCCACGCGAGATTCACGTTAGTGCATGACACATACTTTGCCCAAGATGTGAAGAATGAATTCATGAAACCAAATTGGGACCACCTTTGTATTCCCCCGCGACCTGTAGTATTCCTCTCTCGCCTCGTAGAACAACATATAAGCGTCGATGACATGCTTCGAATATCCAACTCCGGTGCCCCAAGGATTGCCCGCATTGTGTTCTAATTCATATAAGCTGGCGAGATGTGATAAAGGATATAAATCCTACGGTGCCCCAATGCTTTCAAACATATGTTTATTTACAAATGTCTCCTTCCAATCTTTAAGTCTTTTGGATAAGGACCCTTTTGGTCCATAAGAGATGTAGTCTCCGCGTCTTGTCACTGATTGAGACCCAAATGTACATTATTATTATATAGCAATAATAATTAAAACCATCACTATTAACATAACTATATATACCTTTTGTGAACTAGATCCTGGCGTCCGAAAGTCCCATGAAATGAAGAGTTGGTTGGAATGTAACACTCCTCATAGGTTTGGAAGGTTGGAATGTAACACTCCTCGTAGGCTTGGGTGGTGGGAATGGAGCCTCCTCGATTACTTGTGGGGTGGGTATGTAGCTCTCTCTTGACAACATAATCAGTTTGTTTCCCAAGCCCTTCATTGAGTCATATGTGTATTGGGACTGTGGTCCAAAATTTGTAGGACCCCTCGCCGAGGTATTTGTTTACCTCTTGCTTCAAGTCATTATAGGCGATTGAAATCCCAATTATTTTTTTGCAGAACCAACTCGGGAAGCAATTTGAATAAATCTTGAAAATTTATCAAGAATAACTTTAGACTCTCAACTGTCATGTAAGATAAACACAAACAAATATTATTAACAATAAATATGAATAAAAGTAATATTAAGTATTTACTCTAATACATGATTTATTAAAGAAGAATATAATTTTATACCATTTGAATAAGGTGTTGTTGGTTGTAAATGGCCCGAGGCTCATAACAACTATCGTGGTCGTCATTTCGTCGAGGTGGTGATTTTTCCAACGTGTAATTTTCCTATACCTGCACCATGTAATCATCTATTGGGACATAATCAAAGAATTTCGGGTTTGTTGTCTTTGAGATGATCCATGTACGCCCTCACATTGAAATATATTCCCTCTCAAGGCCACGTAATCCTCGACATCAATAAATTTAAACTTTTTATCCTTCCTAAGGTCACCGTGGTTTTTAATTTGGTGATGGTATGCCTGCATGAACCCGAATCTGCTCTCATCACACGATCCAAGCATCCGAAATTCCACAATATCAAAGTGGATCGAGGGACCCCATCGGATCCCAACAATCGCCTTCAAAATTAAATCCATCGATATCATCATCCCACATTATGTAAGGCCGCCAAACCACATCCCACATGTACTTAATATCTAACTCCCCGGTAAAATGACAAATGGTGATGGGGATTCTCACGTCTCCGAGTGGTAGCTGTGGGCTCCAAAATAGGACCATCTTTAAAGCCCTAGGTAACCATAAGGATGATTGTGGCCAAGCGGTTTGGCTTTCCAATACTTACACGCATTTCATAAGCCCAAATTTGTAACAATGTAACACAACCATTAATGTATTTAACTCCTTTCCACAAGTAGCAGATATAAAGATCTCAGTATTAAATATCTTTAACACATTGCGCCCAAGAGTAAGTTACACAATCTTCAAACGTTGGCAATAAAAGACATATATCGTGGGTGCAAACTATTTCTATTCCTATTAGGAATAATATTGCCCTACACAACCACAATATGTATGCCTTTGTGTGTAGCCCTACAACATCTTTACTTGCATTCGGGACAATTATTAAAATGTTAGATGCAACCACTAATGAAAATTGTAACTGCGTTTTTTGAACTAAAATATTCATCACCTAATTTATCTCCAAAACAATCCCTAAAATAATTCAAATTGGTGATGCTAGGGACCCGTTAAGGGCTTTCCACCACCCGGTAACCCAAAATAAAGTGAACATCCTCTAACGTGATTGTTATTTCTCCACAGTTTATATATGAAAAGTATTGGTCTCGGGACGCCATCTCTTGACTAAAAGCGGATATCAGACCAAGATCGGTTTGGTGTACAACACCTTGATAACTAAATATTCCAAATCCACATTTATCTAAAAAGGATTTTTTTGTTCTTTTGTCAAAGCCCACCGATTATATTTACGATCAAGATATTGGTTGGAGCTTAGTTTTCCTATCTCTCCCATGATATATGTCATCGATACATGATCTTGTTGATCACGCAGAACACTGGATCAATTGGCCCATATTCCCAACTATCCATCTTTTACCTAAAAAATACATCAATTCCATATTAGTATTAAGATGCATGACAAAATCAAGTTGAAAGTAACATCTTTGCAAAAATATTAGTATTAAGATACATATTAGTATCAAATGTATCAAAAATATATCAAAAATATATCAAATGTATCAAATATATCAAAAATATATAAAATGTATCAAAAATGTATCAAATGTATCAAAAATATATCAATTATCAAAATGTATCAATTATCACAAATGTATCAAAAATATATCAAAAATGTATCAAATGTATAAAATATATAAAAAATGTATCAAATGTATAAAATCATTTCTTAATAATAAAATCATTGCTTAATATATAAAATCATTACTAATAATCATTGCTTAATAAATATAGATATTAACTTATTTCAAATATCAAACCCCAAATGTATTTATAGACTTATTAATAATATTTGTTTCAGTAATATAATAATAATGCAAGAATATAGATTTTGGGGATGGTGAAGTTTTAATATAAAGACATATCCTTGGGTGAAATTAATAACTAGGCCTGTGGTGTTCGGGTGGTCATACGACGTGTGTTTGGAGTTTGAGGTTACTGAGTTCGAAGTCATTTAAAGAAAGTTGCTTGAATAAAATAATTTTTTTTAAATGTACCGATACATTTTTTTTTTTAATGTAGTAAGAGCATCATTCGGTTGGTATTTTTTTTTTTTTTTCACTGGTAGTTAGAAGCTTGTCACATACGTTTTTTTTAACGGTAGTAAGAGTCATTCCGTCGGTTAGTATTTTTTTTTTTTTTACAAATAGTAAGCTTGTCCCTATTGGTACATTTTTTTTTTTTTACAACCAGAAGAGCTTGTCCATTTGGTACATTTTTTTTTTTAATGTAGTAAAGAGCATTGGTCGGGTATTTTTTTTTTTTTTTACGACCATAAGAGCTTTATGTAGGTTGGTATTTTTTTTTTTTTTTTACGGTAGGAAGAGCTTGTATTTTTATAATTTTTTATTTGCTATTTTTATAAAAATAAAGAATATAAAATATTTTATAACAAATAAAGAATATAAAATATTTCTTTATTTTTATTTGCTATATTTGTTATAAAAATATTTTATAACAAATAAAGAATATAAAATATTTTATAACAAATAAAGAATATAAAATATTTCTTATTTTTATTTTGCTATTTGTTATTAAAATATTTTATAACAAATAAAGAATATAAAATATTTTATAAAATAGTAAATAAAAATTATAAAATATATTTTATAAAATAGATATTATTTTTTATTTGAATTATAATTCTTTATTTGTTATTAAATGAAAAGAGTTAATATCTATATTTATTATTATCCCTCTAATATTTTTTCTTATTTTTGTAAAAATATGTCCAATTAGTCTAATTAATATATTAAAAATAGATATCATTTTTTAATAAAATATAAAGTGATCATTATAAATCTTGCATTATTTTGTTGTTATTATCTGAAAATAATAACAACAATAAAGAATAATATGCATGCATAATATGCAGATGATAACATGCATTAATGACAACAAAAACAAATACATGCATGGTATTATATCCCTTTAATTCAAGAATAAACATTGGTGATAAAAATAACACCAATGTAAACTATTAAAAATGAACAAATAACAATAAATAAAAACTTACTTGTTGAAGTTTTTGCTCCTCTCTTCGAAATATACCCTCTCTACTCTCGTTATTTTTATTTTATCTAGCTTGCAAGTGAACTTTAGTTTGAACAACATATGTTCTCAATAGACGTTTAAATAAGGTGAGTAAGTCCCATACATGAATTATTTTAGGACCAAATTCAAACATTAATACTTGTTATGGGTCATGACTTTTTATATTACTGAGAGCTTGCGGTGTTGTTCTTTCCCGAGGCGATGTGGCGAGAAAAAGTAGTCAAATATGGCGTAAAAAGTTTTGTTGCTTTGTTTCTACAAGCATAAGAAGTTTCAACGGTTTACCCTTTGTTGTTTTGTTTCTTTTATTATATTATTAATAAAATCACGTAGGTAGAGGCTATCCCTAGAACTTTATATGAAAAAAAAAATTATATTATTAATAAAATCGTTTCTACGCAGACAAAGTTATAACGGCACTTGTAAATGAAATTGTTTTCATTGCTAAGCAGACTTCGAACCGTGACCTCAAGCACCAATCCTCGTCAAATGACCACCCGAAAGCACCACTTGCCTAATCATTTTAATTTACCTTGAATTTGTATATATCTTAAAGCAGTTCATTTCCCCAAATTAAATTTTCAATATTTTATTATTATTATTATTATATTATTATTACGAATTGAGTATAAAGCCGTTCCATATTATTCTTTTAACATGTATTATTTTTTTATTAGTTTATTACCATTATTATTATTATTATATAAAAGTTGTATCAACGGTCTTTTTTTTACCTTTAAATATCGTCTCAGGAAGTCGCTATTTTCTCAAGTTATCTTCTTATCCATGAACCCGAATTTGTTCTCGATATTATTTTCTTTTCACCTCTACTCATAATTTGTTTCATCTGGTTGCCCACTTTCACTTCGTAAAAATCAAGTTGAAGTTCGATCGAAAGCAAAATTCATCACTATTATTCACAAGTAAGTTTTTCAAAATGTCATATAATACATCTGAATTTGTCGATTGAAGTTGAAAGTAATAAACTCGATATTGTTCAGACGTTGGTCAATTACTTTTGTACGTTGGAAGAGGTTGAATATTTTTATAGATCATATGCTCTCAAAAATGGATTTGAGATTAGAATTGCAACTAGTCATAAACATGCTAATCTGAATGATATCGATCTAGCAAAGATGATGTATGTAAGAAAGTTTCAGACACCAATTGTTGGCAAGAGTTTACTCGATGATGAAGATAGTAGTAATAAAATAACTAGATAGAGAGACTCGATAGGACGAACAATGTGCAAAGCTAGAATATATGTTGTCCACAATAAGAAAGAAGACAATTGGCGTATTTCTACTGTTGAATTAGAGCACAATCATCACTTAGTGACCCCCACCAAAGTAGATTTGATAGAGACACATGGAAATATTACTCCCGTTGTAAGAAATTTAATTGACACTTTAAATAAGTTCAGATTGGTCCCTAGAAGATGATGAATGTTTTGAGCACAATGGGAGGTGGTTTGCAAAATGTTCCTTTCTAACGCCAATGTTGAGAATGTGGTGCGAGATTTAAGGCGTGATTCTACAGATGAAAATGATGCACAAGCTGCTGTCAATCATTTGAACAAACTTGCATCCCGGAAGTGCCAACAAATTTTTTTTCCGAAAGTGAAACCAGGGGTGAAAAACAACCGCGATAGCTTGTATTTTGTGGGTCGACGCCTCGATCAAGGTTTATGTATCAACTTTTCTGGAGACGTTGTGACATTTGATAAGACATACCGGACAAATAAGTATGGCATATCGTTTATTCCATTTTCACGGGTCAACCACCATTATCGCCTATATTGTTTGGATTTGCACCTTTATTACGATTTGAGACGAGAGGACACTTTCGCTTGGTTTTACGCATACATGGCTTGAAGCCATGGACCGTAAGGCACCTACAACCATCATCACCGATCAAGACAGAGCCACGAGTAATGCTTATTGCTACTGTATTTCCAACTAGTCATCATTTATTGTGGTTCTTGGCATATTAGCAATAAATTTCCGAAAAAATTGCATCATGTTTATTATGAGCACCCATCGCTCAAAAATGATTTTAACAATCGTGTGTATAACTCATTGTCCATCGAGGAATTTCAAGAAGGCGTTGGCATATTCTCGATAAGTTCCTATGAATTGTATACTAATGAATGGCTTGGAAGTTTGTATGATGTACGACGTAAATGGATTCCAAAGATATACAAAGAGATATTTTGCCGCATGAGAATGACTACCACCTGGAAGAAGCGAGAGCATGAATGCCTTTTTTTGATGAGTATGTTAATGCATCAACAGTATGCTTTATGTTTTGTATTCGCAGAGTCGAAAAAAGGTCAGTAGAAAGACGGTTTATCAGTGAGAGAGGAAGGCCGACTACATAACAAAACATCGTAAAAGGATTATGGTACTTGCTCATCTTTAGAAGTTCATGCCGCACAAGTGTACACAAAGAGATGTTTAGACGTTTTCAACGCCAATTCGTCGATTCCATGAAATACAATGTTCATAAACTTAGTGAGATGTGTGTCACCGATACTAAGGTTTATGTCAGTATAATGCAGATGCAAATCGAAAGTGGTGGAAGATATAAAGAAGTTGTCAACAATCGATAACCGGGATCGATAATACGTAATCGCCAAATGTTTTCTCACTACGGTGAATTATGCAGCACATCTTGAGATATTTCACAAAGAAAGAGTATTTCACAAATACCAACCGGCATGATGATCCTTCATCGATGGACAAGAGACGCGAACAAAAGTAATGGTGAAGACTTACTCTTTAACTCCATATTTCACGATTCCGAACAAAATCAAGCAATGCGCTTATAATCATTTGATGGGTGATTACTGAGAGTTAAGCGAAAGAAAGCGGCTTGGCCAAATTCGAGGTTACAAAACCGTTTTAAACCGAATGCACGAGGAAAAGAGTTGGTTGACAAAGATGATCCCGGATGAGAATATTATCGAACCGGCAGATGACGACATTGATCGACAGACGCAGTTGGAGATCCAAATCATGATATGGGATACGATAATGACGATGAAGATGCAGAAGGAAGAAGAAGTTAAGAGTTTTTGCCGCTTTAATATTTCTCAAACAAAGGGCCGTAAAAAACAATCTAGATTCAAGAAAGGCACTCGAGAAAATCATTCCTTCTAAGACTCATCGAAAATATGCAATTTGTGGCTTTGAAACCGACCACTTATAAGTCAAATCACTATCGAGTGCTAGTGGATTCCCGAGCCAAAAAATAGGCGCCTATTGTATTAATCATTCTATGTTTTTTTTTATTTTATGAAAATGAACATGTAATATGTATTATTCCTCTTAATGTTACGCAAAGACTAGTATTGATATAATCTGATTTCTAATATTGATAATCACATTATTATTATTATAATAATATACTTCACCGCTTTTATAAATTCGATAATCACATTATTATTATTATACTTCACTAGTTTTATTAATAATAAAATCATTGCTTAATATATAAAATCATTACTAATAATCATTGCTTAATAAATATAGATATTAACTTATTTATAAATATCAAACCCCATATGTATTATATAGACTTATTAATAATAATAAATCGTAATATAATAATAATGCAAGAATATAGATTTTGGGGGATGGTGAAGTTTTAATATAAAGACATATCCTTGGTGAAATTAACAACTAGGCATAGTGGTGCTCGGGTGGTCATATGACGTGTGTTTGGAGTTTGAGGTCATGAAGTTCGAGTCTGCTTTTAGAAAGAAGTTGCTTGAATAAAATAATTTTTTTTAACAAATTTTACTGGTACATTTTTTTTTAATGAGCCGTGATAAGTCAGATTCTACTGCTTTTTTTTTTTTTCAATTTTTAATACCAACCAGATGAGCTGACTTACGTAATACAGAGTATAAGCTCACAGCATTTGTTAAAAAATGTACCAAATTTTATTGTTAAAAAAAATTATTTTATTCAAGCAACTTGTCAGCTAAAACAGACTCGAACTCTCAACCTCAAACTCCAAACACACGCTATATGACCACCCGAAAGCACCACTTGCCTAGTCGTTAATTTCAAACAAGGATATGTCTTTATATTAAAACTTCACCATCCCCAAAATCTATATTCTTGCATTATTATTATATTACTTAAACAAATATTATTAATAAGTCTATATAATACATATGGGGTTTGATATTTGTAAATAAGTTAATATCTATATTTATTAAACAATGATTATTAGTAATGATTTTATATATTTAAGAATGATTATTTATTAAAGAATGATTTTATTATTTGATACATTTTTATATATATATTTTGATATATTTTTGATATATTTTTGATATATTTTTGATACATTTTGATATATTTTGATATATTTGATATATTTGATAAATATTTGATACATTTGATATCAATTGATACATCAATATATATCAAAAAAAATGTATCAAATGTATCAAAAATATATCAATTATATATCAAAAATGTATCAAATGTATCAAATATATCAATTATCAAAAATGTATCAAATATATCAAAAATGTATCAAATATATCAAAATTGTATCAAATGTATCAAAAATATATCAAAATGTATCAAATGTATCAAATATATCAAAATATATCAAATGTATCAAAAATATATCAAAAATATATTAAATATATCAAATATATCAAAAATATATCAAATATATCAAAAATGTATCAAATGTATCAAAATGTATCAAATATATCAAAATATATCAAAATATATCAAATGTATCAAATATATCAAAATGTATCAAATATATCAAATATATCAAAATGTATCAAATGTATCAAAAATGTATCAAATGTATCAAAATTGTATCAAATATATCAAAAATATATCAATTATCAAAATGTATCAAAAAAATATATCAAATGTATCAAAAAATATATCAATTATCAAAATTTATCAAATGTATCAAATATATCAAAAATATATCAAATGTATCAAAATTGTATCAAATGTATCAAAAATATATCAAAAATGTATCAAATATATCAAATATATCAAAATATATCAAATGTATCAAAAATATATCAAATATATCAAAAATATATCAATTATCAAAAATATATCAAAAATATATCAAAAATATATTAAAATGTATTAAATATATCAAATATATCAAAATATATCAAATGTATCAAAAAAATGTATCAAAATGTATCAATTATCACAAATATATCAAAAATATATTAAAAATGTATCAAATATATAAAATCATTTCTTAATAATAAAATCATTGCTTAATATATAAAATCATTACTAATAATCATTGCTTAATAAATATAGATATTAACTTATTTCTAAATATCAAACCCCCATATGTATTATATAGACTTATTAATAATAATAAATCGTAATATAATAATAATTGAAGAATATAGATTTTGGGGATGGTGAAGTTTTAATATAAAGACATATCCTCAATTGAAAATTAATGCCTAGGCCCGTGGTGCTCGGGTGGTCATACGACGTGTGTTTGGAGTTTGAGGTCATGAAGTTCGAGTCTGCATTTAGAAAAAAGTTGCTTTGAATAAAATAATTTTTTTTTAACAAACCTATTTGGTACATTTTTTTTAACATGTAGTAAAGAGCTTGTCCGGGTTGGTATTTTTTTTTTTTTTACTGGTAGTAAGAGCTTGTCCCTACTGGTACATTTTTTTTTTTAAGCGGTTGTAAGAGCTTGTTAGGTTGGTATTATTTTTTTTTTATTTTTTAGTAAGAAAAATCAAAGGTTGGTATTTATATTTTATTTTTTCTGACCCTAAGAGCTTGTATTTTTATATTTTTTATTTGCTATTTTTATAAAAATAAAGAATATAAAATATTTTATAACAAATAAAGAATATAAAATATTTGTTATTTTTATTTGTTATTTGTTATTAAAATATTTTATAACAAATAAAGAATATAAAATATTTTTATAAAAATAGCAAATAAAAAATTATAAAAATATATTTTTATAAAATAGGATATTTTTTTTATTTGAATTATAATTTTTATTTGTTATTAAATGAAAGAGTTATAAAAATAACAAATATTTTATTTGGAATAAGAAATAAAGAACTTGAGAGCTCAGGCAAGTTCGTAAGAGTTGTCTTGGCTTTTGATTTGTTTTTTTTTTTTTTTTTTTTTTTACATGTTGTAAGAGCTTGTCCCGGTTGGAATTTTTTTTTTTTTTTTACGTACCGTAAGAGCTTGTAGAATACCGGGAATATTTTATAAAAAAGGCCGACCAAGTTGTCTTACTTATCAGGCATTATTTAATATTAAAAATTTATTTTATTTCAATAAACCGACAACATGTTGACTATGGTGGGGTCCTCATATTAAAATAAAAGCAAGTACAAATTGTGCTTCTACTTAGGATATTTATGTTTCATCTCACCTCCGATAAGTTTATCAATCAGATACAAAAAAGGGGTGTTGCCAAGTCTTCACAAAGAGGTTCCCACTATGGAAAGGCTCCATATATATATATATATATATATATATATATATATATATATATATATATATATAGTATTCTTTTATTAAAACTACATCGTTTTGGAGGACGCAGTAACATTTTTGTAAATACAATGCAATCTGCATATTTATAAAAATGTCACCACGCCCCTCCAAAAACGATGTAGCTTTTAATAAAAGTTAACGCTATTAAGGAAAATGTTATTTATATATATATATATATATATATATATATATATATATATATATATATATATATATTATGCATGTGAGGATATTCATGAGTAGCAATTAAAGTTAACTACGTTCCTCATGCATGCATAAATTATACTCCAAATTAATTATGTAAGGATATTAATATGTGAAGACACAGACACTCAGTAGCAACTAAACTACCTCATCATGCGTGGTTACCTAAATTAAAATTAATTTTCGGAGTTTATATATCGATCACTCTCTCTTAATTGTCTCAAGTCTGAACCTGCACATAATATTCATGTATCACTTGTATTTCTGCATTTTAGTGACAATATGTGAACGATCTCTATTACAGACAAGAGTATCAACATGCAAGGATAAGGAAAAAGTGGAGTTTACATATTCTTGTCTAACCTGATCATTTTTCTTAAGTTTGCAGTTGCGTTGGTTTTAGGTTATATTATTATTATTATTATTATTATTATTATTGACATGTGAAAAGCCTCGATCTCTCTCTATATATATATATGTAGCTAATTAAATTTTTTAAATCCCCTCAATTTATATCAAACTAAATAAGAACTTCTCTTAATTAATTAGAACTTTATAGCTAGGAGGCAAACATAGCATTAATTAGGAGCACCCAAACATAGCATTAGCAATTTGACCATTACTTAGTTTCTTCCCCATCAATAATCAATGAGCTAGCTTTCACATGGCAGATAAAATATTAATGTTACCTTAGCCCTTTTGGCTTTATATATAATAATTATTACAAGTTGATGGTTGTAATTAATTAAGTATACATCTCTTTAAGCACGTAATTACTAACAATTTTCTGGCACGGCTTGGACTGTTGATAAGCATGGACAGACATGCATTTCCTGACATGTAAAGTTGGATACTTAATTAACAATTACTAATTTTTATACAGTTTATACTTATAAATGGTGCTTAATTAATTAATTCAACTTTATAGCTAGCTAGGAGGCAATTTCTGATGGTTAGGTAAAAGAAATTAAAATGCACCAAGATTGGAGCTTATCGCCTAGCTAGTCCTACAAATATATATACATACATGCAAGATGGATGATTCGATTCGAAATAAAGAACAAACGTGGCTGGAGATCAGAAACAAAACCATTAATTTAGAATATATATTAATTATCTGCAGTCTAAGCTGATCATCTTAATAATGCCTAATGCCATTACTGAACCGGGTTAAATGCTTTTGAAGTCATTTCTCTTATAAAGTCAATTTTACAAATGGATCATTAAACTTTTTTTTTTTCTTACAAATGGGTCATTGAACTCTTATTTACTTACAAACCGTTAAAAATCCGTTAACTTTAACGGTAGGTTGCCACGTGCTTGTTGACTTTTGAATGAAAAAAAACATGTGGCAAGAATTATCCATGTGGCCTTGATGTAGATTTGGAAAAATTTATGGAGTAAATAAAAAGAATTATTTTAAAGTAAAATATAAATTACAAATAAATAAAAATATATTTAATTATTTTAAAATTAATCTGTTAATTTTTTTATTAAAAAAGTGCATTTTTTATTAAAAAAAATGCATTTTTTAATTTTATTAAAAAAAGTGCAGTTTTTTAATAAAAAATGCAGTTTTTTATTTTTATTAAAAAAAGTGCAGTTTTTTTTAATTAAAAAATAAATAAAACGCAATTTTTTTAATAAAAATAATTATTTTTAATAAAATAAAAAAAACAGTTTTTTAATAAATTTTGTTTTTTTTTATAAAAAAAATTAAAACGCAGTTTTTTTAATAAAAATAATTGTTTTTTTTTTTTTTATTATTAAAAAAATTAAAACGCATTTTTTTTAATAAAATAAATATTTTTAATAAAAATAAAAAAACTTCGTTTTTATTAAAAAAATAACTGCATTTTTTTATAACTTCATTTTTTTTTAATATTAAAAGCGCGTTTTTTATTAAAAAACTGCACTTTTTTAATAAAAATAAAAAAATGCACTTTTTTAATTAAAAAAACTGCACTTTTAAAAAACAAAAACTGCGTTTTTATTATTAAAAAACTGCATTTTTTATTACAAAAACTGCAGTTTTTTTTAATAAAAAAATGCACTTTTTTAATAAA
The DNA here is from genome assembly GCA_020205605.1 of Panax ginseng. Taxonomy (NCBI): domain Eukaryota; kingdom Viridiplantae; phylum Streptophyta; class Magnoliopsida; order Apiales; family Araliaceae; genus Panax; species Panax ginseng. The sequence continues at coordinate 97,758,752 of CM035150.1, forward strand.
AATAAAAAATGCAGTTTTTTAATAAAAAAAATTAACAGATTAATTTTAAAATAATTAAGTATATTTTTATTTATTTTTTATTTATATTTTACTTTAAAATAATTCTTTTATTTACTCTATAAATTTTTCCAAATCTACATCAAGGCCTATATGGGATAATTCTTGCCACATAGTTTCTTTTTTTTTCACAAGTCGAGACGCTTATTGGCAAACCGGTTAAAGTTAACGGATTTTTTAACGGTTTATAAGTAAATAAGAGTTCAATGACTCATTTGTAAGAAAAAAAAGTTTAATGACCCATTTGTTAGTTGACCTATAGTAGAATGACTTCAAAAGCATTTAACCCTTACTGAACCCACAGAAACGCATAGCTGACATTTTGAGAATCAAACAATTCATATTTTAAGGTGGCTTGCTTCATTCAGTTGGACTGATTATCTGAACTCCTTTTTGGAACCCATTGTATAATTACTAGCATTATATATACTCCTTCCCTTCCCAAATTATATAAGATAATTATTAATTTTTAAAATTCAACTTGAGATATATTCAAATTTAAAATTGAGATGATTCACTAAAAAATATAAAATAATAAATTTAGCAATGAGTAATAATTTTTAGATAGTTTGCAATTTTTATTATTTTATTGATTAAATTAAAGAACTCCATTTTTATTCATTTTGAGTTTGAAAATGTTTTGAGTTGACTTCAAAAAGTCAATAATATGATCTTATAATTTATTTAGAACGGAGGGAAGGGAGTATTTCATAACTTGTCTTATCTTGACAAATTAATTATTTTTCTTCCAATAACTAATTTTAGTCTTTTTATACTTGCGTATGCATATATATATATATATATATATATATATATATATATATATATATATATATGATGAAAGAGTACGTACTGTTTTAATTATATCTAATTCGTATTTCAAGCTTGCATCTAATTGATCTAGCTACTGCTCTTTTGCAATGTATGTTCACATTTCTTTTCTACTACGGTCCAAGGATGAGGTATAACTAAAGTTGGGGGAAAAGAAGAAATTGAATTACTTTCAAAAAATGTGGGGTGGGGTGGGGTGGGGTGGGGTGGTGTGGGGTGGGGATAAAAAGTACAAATCGAATTGAGGGGACAATCATACACAAAGACAAATGAAAAGACAAAGAAGTGGGGGGCAAAGGTGAGTGGAGATTGGTGACACTGAGAAAGAGAGGGAAAATATATTCAAATATATAGATAATTTTTATGTGTCAATAAAATTGGAGATATATTTTGACAATTTCAAATGAGTAATACTATGTATACAAGCTTTACACAAAATATACTATAAAAACAAGGAGAGAATATAAGAAAATCAGGGACAAATATGAAGATTAATTAATAAAATATTTAGTTAATTTACATTAATAATTATAAATATTTGTATTAAAGTCAAATAAATTCATACTATTTTGAATTTTATATAAAATTGGGTAAATCAGTTTCAAAAGGGGAAGGCTCCAAAAGGTTAGGGAACTGGGGAAGGGCCCCATGTCCATATGCAAGGCCATGCCATAAGGTGAAGAGCGTGAAGAATTAAGTGTGGTAGGGCCGCCGTGTCTTCGGCGGCGAGGACACATTTTCAGACGGGCATTAGGGTAAGGGAAGAGGGTGGCTCACCAGTACCCAATACCCAGTACCCACCCATGCTGGTTGGCCAGCCCTCACAAATATGCATACAACACAAGATCTCTCCATTTTCATATATATAGAGATAGATAGATAGCCCGGCTCTCTCCAAAATTGTCACTTCTCATATATATATATAGACATGATATTTCATATTTCTTTTTCGCTAAATTTCACTATAATATAAATAATAATTTAGAAAAACTTATCACTAATTTATGTGTCTTTGGAATGTTTTAATATAAATGCCAGGTTCTCCATTTTCAAAATGACATTCAATTTACTAATTATAATATAAATGATACTACTAGTAACCAAGTAACAAAAATTTTCAAAAAATGTACTACATAATATTCTGATATAACAATAAATTAAGCTGAAAGAGAGCTGACTTTGTTCCCGAGTATTCAACAGTGCGTCCAATTGATATGTTAGTGGGAGACCCCATTGAACTGCAAAAATGACAATGCCATGTTTAACCTGTTCTTTTCCCCCTTTATTCTGTGTTTCTTTATATATATATATAGCCTACAACTATTTTAATTAATTTGTTGGGTTCTCAAAGAATGATTGATAATTTCCAAAATATAATAAAGGATCGATGATTAATTGATCTTCTTTCAATTTCATTTGTTTTTAGCCTAGGGTTGTTTTAATTTAAATTTGTTTTGTTGGGGATTTCACATTTCTGAAAGAGGAAAAGTGTTTATATTAATTATTGGTATATTCCTAGCTACTTGCTGACACGTACGTACATTGATATATATAAATAATTTGGCCCCCATTACTTTGATAATTAATTGATCCTTAATAATATTTGCAAGTACTTCTGGTTCATTCAACAGAATAAATAATGTACGTACCATTTTATCTTCTTTCTATGAGAAATAATATAATTATTGTACCATTTTATCTTCTTTCTTCTTTAATGTACGTACTGAAAGGTAGCATGTATACTGGCTAGTTTGCTACACAACCACAACAACAAAAAATTGTTGTCACCATCTAGATAGATACGTCGTACCTGATCTTAAATTTCATTTTCCTGTTTGACTTGTGAGGGTATAGTGTCTTGTTTAGATACTTAATAATTCTGTCTTAAAATTAATGAACATTCACTTACTCTTTTTTTAGTTCACATTAAAAGTTAATATTATCAAACCGCAATTTAATTAAGTTATGATATATATATATATATATATGGCAAAAAGTACTTTTTGGCCACTGTGATTATAGTGATTTAACGAATTGGTCACTGTGTTTTTAAAATATTCAATTAGCCCACTGAACTTTTTAAAAATGTTCAATAAGCCCATTCCTTCTATTTTTCGTAACTGACGTTAAAAAATATCCTACGTGGCTTTTTTGAAAAAAAATAAAATATTACGTGGCTTTTTTGGAAAAAAATAAAAATAAAAATACTTTTATATTATAAAATACTTATAAAAATTTTAAACTAAAAATATTTTTATATTTTAATTTCTTTCTTTTCCTTTACCTAAATTCCCAAATCCCTTTATCTAAATTCCATCAAAAATCCAAAGCAATTCAGCAAAGAAATCTCCAAATTTCTCAAGCTAATTTCCTAGAATCCCAATTGAGAAAGAAGCTGAAAATGGACATCAGGTGTGACGACCCCAAAATAGGTCCATTCCATCCAACCCATTCTAAGTTGTCAAATACATGGTACAGAAAATAACTACAACTTTATTACAACAATTGTCGTACAAAATACAACAAACACATATATCTTTGTGAGTTTGATACAAATATATACCAATCTGACTCATGTCCCAATCGTGGATAAAGACGTCACAATGACACCTTACATAAAAGTATAGTCAAAAAGCTGTTTTAGAAATTATAATTTTGGGAAGTCAAGAAGAAAACCTTCGCATACATGGGAGACCATACTTACAGGTTATGATAGATATCATACGGCCACGTAATTATCCTTGGTTGACCCTAATAGACCATAAAGAAAACGAAGATTATTATCATATTCTTCCCAATGGTGAGTCTTCTCTCGACTTATCATTATCTCCATTGTCTCAAATTGAGAATTATACTTCAAACAAACACCAAGATTATATAGGTAGTCTTTAAGTAAATATACTCGTGAAAGTGGATGAAGACAACCTTGTCTTATGATGACACGAGGTTGTATGTCATTAGACATCTTGTATGATAAGTAGCAAAAACACCTTCCAATGTCGGGTTCCCGCCTCCCTATATGATTCACCAAATATAACTACTAAAAGATGTATACAACACACTTTGTTTATCTTGTTTAGGAGAACTCCTGTTAGAGACCACACATTCTATTTCCTTTGTTACCCCGCTTCGACCCAAATTTACACTTTTATTACCGAAAGAAATTGTGAAGCAAAAGGGTGAAAGACAACTAAATTTCGAGAAAAGAATATCATGACTAAAGATAATTAAATTATCAATAGCCTTCATCAATAACAAATCGGAGATTTGAATATATGGTAGATGATAAAAGTTCAACCATAGTTGCGGTAATTTAACAATCCATTAGAAGAGTCAAATAGGCAATACAATCTATTATCTTCTCCATGTTAAAAGTCCACCAACAATGTTTTATCCGTAACATCAATCATCAGTTCCTTTCCACAATTATATGAATATCTCATTATTATAATTGTGATTCTAAATTCCTCTTCGCACGTGTGATTTAATATAATTTTTATCACATGTCTTTACCCGAAACATCAAAGATCATGGTTATACCAAATCACGATTCCTATTCATAATCATACTAATAAATTCATCTTTGCACTACGGCCAAAGATATTCATCCACAGCATCATCTTCGCACCATCGCCAAAGATATTCAATAACGAAGTCATCTTCAGCACTACGGGCCAAAGATATTCATTAACAGTTCATCTTTTGCACTAATGGGCAAAGATATTCATCAACAATTCATCTTTGCACTACAGGCCAAAGATATTCCTCAACAGTTCATATTTGCACTACAAGCCAAATATATTAACATCTCAAAGAAATATATAATCATTTCAGAATTTATATAAACAATAATTATAACCATGTTGATCAATTCACCTTTGCACTTAAGCTAAAGATATTCAATTATAAATTCAATGGTCATGATCATACCAGTCACAATTCAACTTTTCACCACTGGCCAAAGAGAACCTTAGTCATGATCATACCAATAATTTACTCATCTCTACACTCCAGGTGAAAGAGAATTTCAACATCGTGGTTATAAAAATATTATATATGATAATAAAATCAATATAATCAATATATAGTTTTAATCTCCGAGTAATATTCATAAATCAACTATAATTTGGTTGAAAAAGAAACCAATTTTGTAGTGAATAAGTACCGAATGAAAGAACTTTCGTGAATAAGAACTCATGAATAGTAACCTTGACACAAAAAGGTAGAAATTCCACAATAAAATCCATACCAATATTTCGATATAATGATATTGAAAGAATAACATTTCTTAAACTTATAAACAAATTATTTTAATTGTTTACACTTTACTAAATAATGCATTTAATCATCATAAAATGCCAAATTTATAAGATTTCATCACCAATAACCAAAATCCTCATCAAAAATCTGTATATACCACATATATGATTCTCAAGCCATAAAATCATATTTTCCAATTTTCTTCCTTCACATAACATATTTAACTCATTTATTCATAACTAGTCCATTTTTATGAAAAATACCAAATCAGTTCCAAAAATATTTCTTTTCTGAAATTTAGCAGAATATAGTCCCATATTAAACATATATTTTTCTTAGAATTTTTAAAATTCATTTACTATTTTTCATATGGCTAAAACCGCCGAATATTTAGACATTTATCATAAATTATACTTTTATCCAAAAATTCCAAAATTCACAGAGTACACTGATATTATATAGATGTACTCCCAATAAAATTTTTATCAATTTTGGAGTTAACCATAAGGAGTTATAAGGCGTTACTTTTAAAATAGTCTTTTCTCATAAAATTCATAACTATTAATCTATACATCCAAAAATCACTATTTTTGGACACAATCAATAAAACTCATCAACATATCATTTCAATTTTTTCCAGAATTTTCTGAAGGTCAGAAGAAGTACGAACCTGAAAAACATAATAACCCTTAAAATCCACTTACTATCCCTTACCTCAAAAAAGAGAAGACTTTTTTGTTGGATATCGGATATATGTATTTGAAGGAAACATGCAGCGATGAATATCAACTCACCAAGTATCAAAATACTCATAAAATACACTCAATAATCTAGAGAGAGAAGAGAGAAAGCTTATGTTTACGGTGTGATTTTCAATTCTAACTTAGCCTCTATTTATAGGAAAATTTTAGCAGACTTGACCTGCAACCTGATGGTTTTACCTGCTACTATTCCCACCCACCACATTTGAAATAAAATTCAGCACATTTCTTCACCAACCACAAGTGGGGCCCACTCAATTCTAGAATTTTCCACCAAAATGCTAAATTCGGATACTTCAACAATTTCTGAACCATTCACCTCTTAAAATTCATAACAAATCATACGTTCAATTTTAACGGTTCAAAATTTGTAGACATATACCCAACTTATATATGTATAACATATCCAAAAATTACAACGATCCAACGGTCGGATTAAAAATTATAACTCACGCAATATATCTCAAAAACATTTATTTAATTTTTAATACCTTCATTCCGACAAAAATACTGATAAAATACCTCAACATTAATTCCTTCATTTATAACCACATAAATAAATCATTATTTATATCCACATCAAATAAATATTTCCTTATCATATAAATCAATAATTAATTATTCATAAATAATATTACGTAATCATAATTATGATAACCAAAATAATTTCCAGGAAGAGGGGCTTTCAATAAGAATTTCTCCTTACCTTGCAAGCAATTAGGTGACCAAACCTCTCCTTGATGTAACTTTCTAGACATTGCCAATAATGCTATCTAATAATATTATTCAAATAATATGAATTATCGATCCGATAATAAGAAATATCATGCGGTGATAATTATTGAAACAACAATAATATAAAATATCAACGCAAAGCAATTATTGAATCAATAAAATAAAATATTGAAGCAGTAATTACTATAACAATTATTGAGTAAGCGCCTTCTTACGTAAGAATCAATAATTCAAAATACTGTGTAATACCTGATGTATCTTCTTGAACAACGCCAGACATTACTTTATTTTACCAACCGGGTATTCCAACAATGTTAACTGTGAACGATTACGCCAATTATTTATAAAAACTTAATTTTGTCGTTTTCTTCATCCGACAGTTATTCTGTTATGGGGCCCATAAATAGTTGCGCCGTCGTACGAATATTTCCCGACAAAAAGAATATTCAACGACCTAACGAATATTCCCCGACAATAATGAATACTTTATAACCACTTGCGTATTTTGAAAAAAAATTCATATATCACCCTTAACTTTAACTTTTATCAATTTAATCATTTACTAAATAGAAAAATTGAATACTTTTATTTCATAAAATTCGGGGTCTTACAATCTCCCCTCCTTATGAAATTTCATCCCCGAAATTTACGTACCTGGTATTTCAAAGAGTTGAGAATATCTTGCTTCCATCTTCCCTGTCATCATAATTTCTCCATTACTCATCTCTTGTATTTCAGATATCATTCTAGAATACAGCTTCAAAACAAGGGTTAATTGAACAAATTAACATATCACATAATATTTCGATATTGTGACTGACCAACAAATAAGCTTAGGTAGGACACACTAGCGAAGGATTTACTCATCTCTCTCCTCCTAGTTCTATTCCTCGATCTCGCCTTGGGAGACCATATCCCTAAGCTACGATACCAGCGGTGGCGACCCCGAGAATCAGGTCCATTCCATCCAACCCATTACGAGTGTCGTCAAATACGGCATGTGAAAATAACTACAAATTTATTACAACAATTGTCGTACAAAATACAACAACAACACATATCTTTGTGAGTTTGGATACAAATATATACCAATTGTGACTCATGTCCCAATCGTGGATAAGACGTC